>ML352922.1:0-174155 GCA_005239505.1 Nicotiana paniculata
TCCTATATTACTTGTCGACCACGTACACTTGCGTGTGCATTGGGAAATCAACCAACATTAGTCTTGTGTATTGAGTATCGTGTGTATTGAAAAGTGACAAGGGTCTCCTTTATATATGAGGGGGAATCCCAACATAGTACATGAGTAACTAATGCAAAGAGATATGGCTCGTACATCCATTTAATGCCACGGTACGAGCTTGTACTATTTTGTGTATTTTGTCAGCTTTAACCACGTGCCTTCTGGAACTTCCCACTTTCCCATAACACTCTTCGATGTTTACCCTGCTCCGAGGTATATCGACTCCTCAGAATACTTCCTCGAGGGATGTACCTCGGGGTTGAAATTCAGATTTTTCTCCAATACAGCCGAGGTCGAGGCTCGGAATGCTAAAGAAGCCTTAAAATCCGCCTTCCCCAATTTCACCGCATACACCTAGTATTGATGGTTCGATAAAGATGATCTTCTAAGAGATTCAGAGTTGGTAGCGACTCATGTGTTCAGGTGCTACATGTATGGATTTTATTTGGGGCAATATTCGGGAAGCGAAGTATGAGGAAGGGCATGGCAGAAGGTGTCTCGTGGTGGTTGAATTACTAGCTGGTCGAGTATGAAAAGCGAAGGCTGAGTAGTTGCTTAAATGAGAGGGTTTAACCAAAGTGGGAGAGTAGCATATGGTTCTATGGTAGGGTAGCCACACACCTTGAGGAAATTTTAGAGCAATTTGGGGAATTCATGGTGGACAGTGACTAGGTCTACAGATTTTATTTGGATGTAACATGACCTCGAGTTTGGAATGTATTGTTGGACTTTCACTTGATGTTAATGGGGAAGGAGGAATCTTGGTGGTTTCTATAGTTATGTAATTGTAGCTTCAATCTAAGTGAGGGGAGCCCCACCGTCTATGATTTGATCGCGTGGTTGTTTGCTTGTGCGATTTCTGGTTATCGCTGTATTGGTAGGGTATCATGACTAAGGAAATAAAACATCAACGGTAATTTGAGGTAAGGAATTGATGACGGTGTGCTATATTTCGTCTTATCTATTCATGTTCAGGTTTTGGGAAGACTCATAGTTTATGCTCCTCGTGGGGGTGGGCAAGGAAAGGAATTCAGCCGGTTGCTTCTTTGAGAAGGTGTTCATGTGCTAAAACGGCCTTGGAGTTTGACTATATTCAGGAACAAGTCAGAGTGGGTGACTCTCAACAACGGTCCTAGTGGGTTCAAAAATTTAAGTGCGGTGCCTAAGGATTTCGAGTTTGTGGCATGCTTAACTATCGAGTTTTTGCAGTAGATTATGAAAGGGGTTTGGAATGATCTATGTTATCATCGGTATATGGTGTAGCATTGGAAGAATGGAAGGAAATAACTTTGGATTCATAGAGGAATTATCAGAATGGGTGTACTAGTTGGAGATGCAAATGTGCGCACAAGGAAGGTATGAGATGGTTCGTGGGTTTTGAGACAGTGTGGTCTCGTGAAATGGGGTCACTCAGGATGAGTGCGGATTGAGCTCATTATATTTGTAATCGATCTATTATTATCTCTAAGGCAAGTCCAGAGTAAATTATAAGAAGTTGGGTTGGTTAGTAATGGTTGAATCAGCATGACTATGGAAGTGATCAGCTTCTTCAGCATGAAGTTATATATGTAGTTTGTGGTTATACACTTGGGCTTGAGCATCACGGCCACTTGGTTGATTTGGGAGGTACTTGATCCGAATGGCATGTTATGTGTAGATGGATCCCGTAAGAGTTATGGTGGTTTAGACATTACTTAAGGATTATATTTCTGCAGTTGTGGGAATTCAGTCGCGTGTTTCAATGGTTCTCCTGAAATGAGTTAAGTGAAAGATCTCTATATGATGAAGTGTTTATTCTATTAGTGGTTCAGGAGTTATGATGGAATTCTTGTACTCTCGCGTATTGGCATGTTAGGTGCAGTGAGCGGCACGGGAATTGAAAATTAAGGATCAAGGTTGCACTATGGTGTTGACAAGAATGTCACGAGCTCAGATGGGCAGGAAAGAATTCAGATGTTTAGAGTAAGATGGTATTGTCTTAGCGTCACCTGAGAACGGTGTCCTATGTAAGAGGCTTTGTGTACTGAGTTGCGAATTCTCGATTCGCTTTGCAGCATTTTATGGCCAGTGGTATGCATGTGCAGACTTTGCTACCTGGTGTGGGAGGTCGTGGGGGCGTATCCCACGGGAAGATTGTATAGGTGTGACATGTAGTTAAATGAATGAATAAAGATTGAAACCAAGTATGGGGATTCTATTCCTTGGGCTGTAGACTATGTCAGTTTGTTCTAAATTTGACGGCTATTCTTATGTTTCATGGAAAAAGGGTTATTTTGGATCCTTGAAAGATTTTTAGCCTAGTACGTCACGATCAGAATCGGCTTGAGGTCCGTTAATGGGTCAAATGTGGATGTGCTCTACACCAGGCTGGGTGTGTTCATTCAGTATAGCATTTCTTATGGAAGAGTATTCAGGAATTGGATGTCATTTTCGTCGTCAGCTATTTCATGTAATACTCTATTGTGCCAA
Source organism: Nicotiana paniculata (assembly GCA_005239505.1). Classification (NCBI taxonomy): domain Eukaryota; kingdom Viridiplantae; phylum Streptophyta; class Magnoliopsida; order Solanales; family Solanaceae; genus Nicotiana; species Nicotiana paniculata. Next base: position 2,551 of record ML352922.1, read on the forward strand.
GTGGGTTGTGAGATGACTTGATTATTCACACATGTGTTGAGGTCCCGCGAAGCGGTGGTGTTATGTGAGCAAGATTGATCTCGAGATGCAGATCAAAAATCGCATCTTAGTTGTGATTGAGTTTTGTAGCGTATGGCGCTATCCATCTCCCCAGAATTTGTACTACGCACTTGGCGTGCTTGTGGTCGACATTCGAGTATTTTGTAAGTATGACCATTCTGGCTCAGTAGGTATTTCCTTATTGATTACTTTGTTTGATCGAGTGGCACGCCACCACAGGTATGTTGTTTGGATCGGATGGCACGTCGCCACGGGTATCATGGTTGGATAGTGTTGCACGCCACAACTGTATCGTGTGTGGATCGGGTTGTACGCTGCAACAGTATCATGCGTGGATCAGGTTGCACGCTGCAACAGTGTCATGTTGAGTACATTTCCCCAATATCTATTCTTGTGTGTTTGTTTCTCATTTTTTGAGGAAGGTTCATAACATCTTTTCAGTTGTTTAATTAGTTACGTGGGTTGATGTAGTTCTTTCCATAGTTTATTTTCCTTATGTATCACATTCAAGTTTGTATCTTGTTGGCACATTGTGGAATCATATGAGACCTTGGTCAATGTTTGAGGTGGCTTATTGCCGAGCAGCTTGTACTGGGTGAGACGAGATTTTTGGACCTGAAATCAGTGCAATCAGATTTATATAAGGTATATTACAGAGCAAATATCGTTATTCAGTTCAGAATGAGTTAATGGTCCTTAACGGGAGAAGAGGCTCCACTATATGTTGATTCGGTAGGCGATTATGAGTTTCTATGGATCTCCTCTATTGTGGCAGTAATGCAAGAGTTGAAACATGGCTTATTTACGTTATGAGGTATACTACGGGCTTCAGTTCAGTGGAAATTTCAGCTATTATACTTGGAGGAGATTGCCTTGAGCAAATGAGTTATGTGGTACATAGTGTGATTTCAGGGGAGGAGCATGGTAACATTGGGTTCAGTGTCTGCTAATTGATACAGTGTTCGTATGTGAGAATCCGGTATATTGAAGAATTTCGGATGTTGGAATTTGGTTCTAAAGCTGGCTAGCTAACGTAGCGGGAATGATCTTCAGTCTGGCTCGATCTAATGTGCGCAACTAGGTTATGGTGGCACAGGTTAGTACACGAGGTGTTAAATAGTGATTTTAGACAACTCCGAAGTAGTTCTTAGCACGTTCAAGGACGAACATATGTTTAAGTGGGAGAGAATGTAACGAACCGGCCGGTCGTTTTGGGCCCTAGCATGTCATTCAGCGGTTTGAGGCTTTGAGTAGCTTCACTTCAGGTATTATGACTTGCACTTGTAGTCGGAATTGAATTTCAGGAAGTTCAGAGTTAATTATGATGGAAAATCCTAATTTCGGAAGCTTTAAGTTGGAGGAATTAACTAAGGTTTGACTTTTGAGTAAACGACCTCAGAATCGGGATTTGAAGGTTCCAATAGGGTTGTGTGATGATTGTGGACTTGGGCGTATGTCCGGATCAGGTTTTGGATGACCCGTGAGCGTTACAACGCTTATTGTGGAAGTTTGGCATTTTGGAAGAATTTTATAAATTTGGATTGAATTGTATTTTAACGTTATCGATGTCCATTTGGAATTCCGAGCCTGGGAATAGCTATGTATGGTAATTATGGTCTTAGGAGCACGTCTGGATGTGGATTTGGAAGACCGTAGGTCGTTTCGGGATAATTTGGCGAACGTTGGAAGTTGAAGATTTTCGAAAGTTTGACCGAGAGTGGACTTTTTGATATCATGGTCAGATTCCGATTCCGAAAGTTGGAGTAGGTCACTAATGTAAAATGTAACTTGTGTGCAAAATTTGAGGTCAATCGAGTGTGATTTGATAGGTTTCGGCATCAAATGTAGAAGTTTTAATCCTAAAGTTCATTGACCTTGAATTGGAGTGTGATTTATGATTTCGATGTTGTTTGGTGTGAATTGAGGCCTCGAGAAAGTTCGTGTCGTGTTTTGGGGCAGGTTGGTGTGATTGGACGGGGTCCCGGAGGCCTCGGGTGTGTTTCGAGATGTTTTCGGACCAAATTTGGATGAAAAGTTGTTGCTGGTTTGCTGGTGCTGATGTTGTTTTTCGCGAACGCGGGAGAAGGGACGCGTTCGCGTAGAGGGATTTTGGGCTAGTGAATTTTTTTTCCTACGCGAACACAAAGAGGGGCATGCAAACGCGTAAGTGGGCTGGCAGTGCTTCGCGAACATGGAGGCCCAACCGCGAACACAAAGAAGAGATGAGGGAAATGAGAAAGTGTTGATACCCAAGTTTTCCCAAAATATTTTTAATTACATATATACCTTCAAAATCATGCATTGGTAGCAATTGGTATTTTTTCATAATTTTTCTACATTTTTATTAATTTGTCCAGTATTTTATTTCCAATAAATAATTATATAATTGCATTACAAATGATTTCAAAGGCATTTTCTTGATTTATTATTTATGGTCTTATTAAGACCAAATTATTCCATAAATAGACAAATTGGCACATTTTAGCTATAATTGCAATGACTTTGCAATTATAGCCCATGCATATAATTTTGTACTATTTTTTACCAGAAATTAGTATTTTGTATTTTGAAATACTAAATAATCATTTTTTTTTGGAATATTTCTATGCATGAAATTCATTTTTATAATTAGTAACTATTTTAGAAATTATTTTTAATTAATTTATCTTGGGTTTTTAACAAATAGCCAATTTTTATTTCAATCCTAGCCCAAAGACCCCAGGCCCAAAACCTAAATCCTACCCGGTCCAATCCGTCCAAATCCTGTCCGTTGATCATTTTTGATCAACGGTCTAGGTTTATTCTTTCCTTAATTAACCTAATGACCTACACCCAAACCCCTCATTCCCTCTCACCCTCTCCGCCGTCACCCCACTCCTTCTCTCTCAAACCCCATTTGCCCTAACCCTAATGTCCCTCGCCGTGTTCGCTTGCCGTCAACCATGGTGGTACCTCACCACCCTCATGCCTCTCATGGCTCTCTTATGCCGGTATTACTTGTCTCTAAGGCCCTCAAGGGACGAGGGTCGGTCCACTCACACCTTGGGCCTGTTCTTGCGTGTTTCAGGCCGCCATGGCTCGATTTTGAGTAAGATCTTTCTATTTTTTCCTAAACCTATGGGTTTCCATGCCGGTATCTTCATGTCTACGTTATTTTTACGAAAACCTACTTTTATCACTTGAACTTCTCAGATCTGTACAGATCTGAGATGGATCGAACTATTTTTCGCTTGTTTTTATGAAAAACCTTCTGATTTTCAAGTATCTTTTCATTTCTTCCTAACTAGGGTTTCCTTGAAAATCTTTTATTCAAATTTTTTTTTGATTTTAAGTGCTTATTGTCTGATTCTTATGTGTTTTAATCGATTATAACTAGTTTATGTTAAAACCCCTAATTTTTGACACTATGTTTGGATTCTGAGTCGATCCATGTTATTTGATATATAACTCTGTTTTGTACTTTGATTCATATGACTTCTCCTTCGTTTAATTTGAATGCCTTATGATTTTACCCTAGTACGTCTATATTAGGGTTTGCGATTCGATTTCTAGACTGATTTCTGTGTGTTTATGAAACTGTGTTTAGCCTATTTGTTTATTTGTGGAAATCTATATTTTCTTCCCTTAAATCAGTACTATTTTGAATTTCTGATTCACCGATTTGCTCTGTTAAGGATCTGCATGCCTAAGTCTTGCCTATTTCTATGATTACGACCCTAATTAGTTGTTCTTGCCTTATTTGATTGTTGTATATTTACTTATTCCTTTACATGATTCTTCCCTTAAATTAGACCCCTAATTTATTTATTCTGAATTCCTTTATTTGGTTTGTTTTGAACTTCTTTCCTTAATTAGACTACTATTATTACTGTTTGGTCAATTGTCCTTAATTAAAGGAGTCTATTCTCAACTCCTTGTGTGGTTGATTCAGTGATTCCCTTAATTACTGAGTACTGATTTCCTTTACCTTATTCTTCTCTTCTCTTAACTACTATATATACTCTTCTCTATTCTCACTTCTAAAAACAAAGACACTAGTTCAAAGACTCTCTCTTACACTTAAAGCTTTCTGCTCTTTCTTGTTACTTGCTACTTCTATTGAACTAGCCGGCAGTAAGCCAAGGCTATTTATTGCATTACACCGCTCTACATTTTGTGTATACTCTCCTTAACTGATATGTTCTGATTCAATTCAAGTTCCAAACCCTATGTGTTCTGTTACTGCTTTAGTTCACTGATTCCCAGTTTTGTTCTTGTTTATTATTTGGCTATTCAATATGCAGCTAGCATGTTTAAATCTCTGTTTCACTTAGCATATATTAGTTCTGTCCTAATTCAGCTTATGATCAGCATGTCTATGAACCTGCCTAGCACCTTTGTAGTATGTCTTAACCTGACTCCACTCCATTTGTGTATGTTTGAATGTTTGTCTGTTTGTTTACTCAGTTTCTGGTACGAATCTGTTTTGCAAAAATAATTTGTTACCTCAAGTAGTGTTGATTCTGTGCTTAACTCTGTTAGTACAACTATGACCTCAACTGTCTGTTCTGAAATTCATATACATGTACTATGTCTGCATTAATAGCTATTCCCTAATCCCATAAACTCCTAAAAAGGCTTTTGTGCTTCTGTTTGTTATGTGTTTCACTGTGTGTGTTGTATACGTCCCTAACTCCTAATACCCCTATATGAGTCATGTTATTAAGTGATCTGTTTATTTTGAGTTAATCTGTTGTTTGTTTGATTCTTCAAATGTTTACACTGTTCTTGTTCAAACTATTTTACTACTGATCAACCCCTATTTTTCATAAAACCTCTTTACCTAATTGAGTCTTTTTCAATACTGCTTTCATATCAAAACCTTTTCAAAACTATGTCAAGCACTCTCACTTTACTCCTAAATCTCTAGGTTCTGCCCTCCAGTGTGTGTACTGCCTTGGGATCCTTTTGAGATCCCTCTAAACTCTGGCACACTGGGGCTGGCCCTTCCCCGCTGCACTTACTCAGTTCTTGTTATGAAAGTTTGAGTGTGAGCACTGCCCGAGATCCTTGAGGTCCTTAGGGAACTTTGACACACCCGGACATGAGATTGGCTATGAAACTCTTGGCATTTGAGGTTATAGAGGCTTGATATCCTCAGGATACATCTGGGCCTGCTTCAGGCTCCATGTAGTTTAACTTCTTCTCTTTTTATTGATTTATGTAATTCATTTAGCTATTGTTTTGTAATAATTAATTTGTAAACAAATATTGGGGATGACTAGTGAAATGGGGAGGGCAGCTGATGATACTGTTGACACTATTGAGTATAGAACATGCCTTAGTCTTTACATTCTTTATATCTGCATCAGAATCCATGTTTTAGGACTAATATATTCATCCAAATGATGCAAAACATGCATTAAATATCATCTTCGTAGGACTTCATATTTACTGCTTCAACATATCACATGTCATTAATCTATGTTTTGCGTTGTATTAGCCTATCACTTAGAGATCCTGCTCCTAGGACAATAAATAACATTAACATAAAACTGTCATTCTTGTGTGCAGTTAGAAATCATGCCTTAAGAGAAATCATGTTTTAAGAATGTTGTTACTCTTGTGTGCATTTAGAAATTATGTCTTAATAATTCTGCCATTCTTATGTGAATATTAGATACCATGCTCTAGGATTCTGTTTGCATTTGTTTGAATACGCCTAGTTTAACTACTGATCTATGAAAAGGTATAAAACAGTCTCACATATAATTGTCATGTTTTTTCTAAATAAAACTGGTATCAATCCTTTCACTCTCCGATTTGTATCACCTAGAATAGCATTGTTGAAGGTTAAATATTCTCAAACTGTCTAAAAGAACTTGTAACTGTTATGCGCAGTCCCACGCCTAGGCAAGCCTTAGGTAATTAATCTTTATAAAACTGGAAAACTATTTTTTATTGTGTTTACTACTTAAAGGCTAACAGGTTCAAAATCTGTGGGTAAACTGATTAGGGCCCTGTCGTTAAAGTTTGTATGAAACAGTGTTGCATATTCCTGTGCATTGATGTCACTTTGATATCCTGTCTTAGGATCCTTTTCTAATAAAACTGCCTTTGTCTGTGTTTGAGACGTGCTGTTTATTTGCATTATGTGTGGAGGTGAATTTGAGATTTTTAACTATTTTTGTTGCTTATCTGCTAGTCCTACTTGTTCTTGCCTGTCACCTAGAATTTTCCCTTTTATCACCTTAGGGGGTTGTCTAGAACTGCCCGGACTTAGAGGTCCTAAACTCCTCCAGGACTACAAGGAAGGGATGGGTAACAACACGCTTAGAGCTCGTTAAACAAAACTCGCTTAATAAACTGCTGGGGGGGGATAATGGGTAGAAAAGGATATAATGACCTGTGCGCTAATGCAACGTGTAGCCCCTCATTGAGTTGTGATTACTGGGCATTGCACAAATATGATCCTATAGGATAAACAACTTAGGACCTCCCTTATCCTTTACATATGTGTGCTTGGACTGTTGATCTGTTAAGACCTTTATTTGTTTACATATGTGTGCTTAGACTATCTACTTGCTACTTGAATAATTCACAAAGTATGTTTGGCGGGGACCCACAGTTGTGGACTTTGAGGGGTGCCTAACACCTTCCCCTTGAAGTAATTTCAAACCCTTACCCAATCTCTGGTTATGCAATTAGTGTTATGAATGACCCGTAGTAGGTTCCCCAATGCGCCTTAATTCATTAGGTGGCGACTCTTCGAACTCATTATACCCCTTTTCCCAAAAGGAAATGAGTTGTCCCAATAATGTCGAAAACCCTGACCAATCCAAAAGGAGAGGAAAAAGGGGGGCACGACAGGCAGGAGGCCTTTGGCCTACGACGAACGTGGCTGGGTTATCGCGAATGCGAAGGGCGAGGAGCAGTGGGCATCACGAACACGGAAAAGCCACCGCGAACGCGGAAAAGGAGGATCTGGGCAGAGGGTTTAAAAATTCGGGACTTAGCCCATTTCTCTCTTGGTTTAGGCGACTTTGGGGAGGCCTCAAGGGGAGATTTTCATTATCTATGTCAAGCTGAGTGATTCCTTCACATTTTAAGTTAAATACATGAACTATATATTGATTTGAACATGCAAAATTGGTGGAAATTGTGAGATTTTGAAGAAAACCTAGAAAATTGGTATTTTTAGATTTTGACCATGAATTTGGGCATAAAATTGAGGATAAATTATATATTTGAGTTCGTGATGTTATGGGTAATGTTTATCTTCAAAAATATTCGGAATCCGGGCGCGTGTGTCTGAGGGTGACCTTATCGACTTTCGAGCAGAGTTGGGAATTTCTTTAAATTGATTCGTTATGAGTATTAGAGTATATTTTTATGGGTTTGTACATTGATTGACTAGTTTTGGAGCGATGGACATCGGTTTGAGGTGTTGTTGACAGATCTTTGGATTCGGTTATGGAACTTCGGAGCGAGGCAAGTCTCTTGTCTAACCTTGTAATAGGGAATTAACCCCATAGGTGATTTAAATTGATATTTTGCTGCTAATTGTGGGGGCTACGTACGCACAAGGTAACGAGAGTCCATGCGTAGCTACTAATTATGCTATGTCCGAGTAGTTTAGGACCCAAATCATAAATTACTTGTAATGTTTGCATCCCTTATTAATTGAAGTACTTGAATAATATTGGAAATTGTTAGAGGAAGTGGTAATAGACCGAAATTTCACATACTTGAATTTTGTGCAAATTACTCGACCGTTAATAGAAATTGTACATCCTTATGTGTTAGCCTTGTGATAGCTTCTCATTCCAAAGGTTCATAAAGTGTCCACTTTTCTTGTGGAGCGGGTGGAATGCCTCGGCAGTATAGTTGCATCTATAGGTTGTGTCGCACGTCCCTCGGTAGTTTACACGTTATTCTGAATCGGGCCGAACGACCTCGGCAGAATCATGTGTTATACCGCCAGTAGCCGAATATTCTCGAGCTAGTTTTCCCATCGATGCCCGACATTTTATGGTATTTATCATTTATTTGGTATGGACACTTGGCATGTTCTAAGATATTAAGGTAGAACACGAGGATGAGAAGAATAATTTATGTTTTAAAAAGAATAATTGGAAAAATTATGAAATTGCAGACTTAGTCCACTATTTCTGTATGCTTCATATCTGCTCATGTACTGTTATATTGCTTTATTGGACCTTTAGTAAGTGTCAATTTCAACCTCTCGTCACTACTTATTCGAGGTTAGACTTGATACTTACCGTGTACGCGTTAATTTACGTACTGATGTTGCACTTCTGCACTAAATGTGCAGGATATGACAACTTCATTGATGATTACCCTGGCGCGTGGGCGCACTTGTCGAGGAGACTTTATGTGAGCTGCATTCCAGGTTACGCATCGCAATCCACCAGGTCTCCATAGTACTATTCATTTTAATCTGTCTTATTACATTCGAACAGATGTTATATTATTATTGTACTTCTTAGAAAATTTCTCATGCACTTGTGACACCGAGTTTTTGGGATATCCTTCGGGTTATTCATTGCTTTGGTTCGTGTAAACATTCTCATTTACTTTGTAAGTTCTATGTTATAATTTTCAATTAAGGAAAATTACGATTTGAAACATACTAAAATGAGTAATTAAATTGGTAAATCATTGTTAGCTTGCCTGACGGCGGCATTAGACGCCATCACGACCTATAGTAAATTTTGGGTCGTGACATCCCAGATATGATCGCACACTCATGAGGGTTAACAGAAAATCAATGATCTTTCAAGAGTTACAGAATCACAGAAGCACATTAGAAAGAAGAAGTCAACCTAAATAATATGAGCTGATATGCCTTAATTATAATGCCAGTCTTGTATCTAAACTTGAGTGTTCATATGTATTTTAGTTTTGTTTATCAGACAAACATTTTCAAGTACATTTCATAAGTAACACTAAGGGCAGAATTAATATGGCAGACATGAAGATCACATCAAAATACCAAGAAATGTCTAAGCTCAGAACAAGTGCAAAGGATCATCAAGGTTCTTTTAGTTAATCACAGAGGTTTAGCAACACATAGATTTCTTAGCTTAAGGATACATTCGTTAGAATGCAAAGAGTAGTCATGTAACTGATTTACTTTCAGATTATTAAAGAAAACATACAACTACAAAGCTTGCAAATCGATCATAAACTAATAACAAACATATTATAAGCGTAGATAATCAATTAATAACAACACTTCATAAGCACATTTAATTAGCCATAAATAATAGAATATACATGATTTTAACTTGTCAGTTAAAACAGAGAAAAGGTCAAATCTTGTTTACCTTCCTTTGAGCAGCAAACCAAACAAGGATTTTTTACCCGTTTTGAAACTAAAGATTCAAACTTCGAATAGTAGACGAACTCAGGATCGGAGAAGAAAAGAGAAAAACAGAAATCAACGAAGAACCTAAGTTTTGTTTCAAGTAGTTCTTAGTGTGTGTTGTATTAGCTCTGCATATCTCTCTTGTTAGGTGAGAGCATTAAAGCTACCTTTTATAATGGCACTCAATGCCTTAGGTTTCACATATTCAAAACGTTAGTGCAAGGTGACGATGAGTTGATGATGCGAGAAAAATCGAGTGAAACCAGGGAAGGCAGATGTGAAAGCCGTGATAGTTTTTACCTGAGATGAGAAAGATATTTTTGAAGGCAAGAACCATCGGATAAAAGCCCCAATGTCCAAAGGTCACTGCATTTGACCTTTGGACCGAGAATAATGATGATAATGCTGAAGAGATGGCCATGCATGCCATAGATTTGAAAGACCATAACAGTGGCACAGAAGATTTGAAGTTTCTTCTATTAGTTAGGGTTTTCGTAATTGGGGATTTGAATTTTAAGTGATGAAACGGGAAGAGAATCAATGAGATTCGTGGTTGGGGAAGACAAACGATATGATTTTCAGGTTGATTTGTTGACCTTGCACAAATATTTGCAACGTTTTGAGATTGATGTGGGCTGGTGAGGTTGAGAGATTAAAGAGAGGAAGGGAAAAAGGGGGCGGCCGAGTCAGAAGCGAAATGATTACGGTTTTGGGTAAGTTAGGATGTCTGTGGGGTTTAAACAGGTGGGGGTGACCTGCGCCGTTGGATATCTAGATAAACGGCCCTGATAATTCAGGGATTAAAGTTTTAAAATGATGAAATATGTGGACTGTTGGATCTTTGGGTTTCAATAATGGGATTGGATCTTGGAAGCGTCAAAACTAAAAGAAAAAATGAGGTAAAACGTGGATCATTGATCAAATGGATGGACGGCTTAGATTAAATGTGTTTCTTGTGTGAGTATGGTGAACATGTGATGTGGTAAGTTCTAATTGTTTCGGATAAGGTGGTATGGATTGCCAAGGTGGAGTAGAGGAGGGGTTTGTACTGGGTCACATTTGGTTTGGTCTTTGGTATTGGGCTAATTTTAATTTAAGAAATAGCCATTTCCCCTTTGATGAAATTTCAATTGTATCTTTTTTAGTCTTTAAATTTTAAAAAATAAATAAATAAACTTAAATAATTTCAATAAAATATAGTAAAAATTATAATAATCAAATACACTACTAATTACCGTAATTAATTAATTAATTATTAAAAATATCTTCTTTTCCTATTTATGACACTAATTTCAGATTATTTAGAAATAATAGATTATTTTACCAAATCTAAGGAATAACATTTGAAATTAATATAAGATCTATGTAATGAATATAAATGTTATATTAATAATCTAAAAATAGTAAAAGTAATATATTTTATAATTATTCAATACTAAATTATCGATTTAACATTATTAATTACTTAATTTATATAAAAATAACTTTTATTGATTAAAATATATTTTTAACATATTTATTGTAAATAATTAATTATATTTTTAAAAAGGAGGGTCAAAATTGGTCGTCAACAGAGCCTATTTTAGTCTGTACAATACCTTGTCTAACTTGAACACATAGTTAGGGAACGCTGCACTCTCAAAGCGAGGAGGTTGTTTAACAACACCTCCTCCTTCAGGCAACCATTCAAGAATCCACTCTTCACATCCATCTGATACAAAGTGAATTTCATGTGCGCAGTAAAAGCAACTAGCATTCTTATAGCTTCCATTCTGGCTACAGGAGAAAATGTCTCATCATAATCAATGACTTCCTCTTGATTGTACCCCTGAACCACCAGACTGGCCTTGTTCATTGTGATATTTCCTTGTTCATCTAGTTTGATTTTGAACACGTGTCTGGTACCTATGATAGTTCTGTTCTTGGGTCTCTTCACCAAGTTCTAGATCTTGCTTCTCTCAAAATGGTTTAGTTCTTCTTGCATGGCTATAATCCAATCTGGGTCATTTAGGGATTCCTTTATGCTTTTAGGCTCAACCTGTGAGAGAAATATTGTGAGTGCACATAGGTTTCTCAGAGATGACCTAGTTTGCACTCCAGCATTAGGATTAGAGATGATATTCTCAAGAGGGTGTGAGCTTTGACATTTCCATGGCCTAACTTGCATACCCGTAGATGGTTCAGGCAGAGAGTGGCCCAAAGGATCAGTATCAGTAATTACAGCTTCATCTGTCTGAGTATCAGTTAGTGTAGTTCTCTCTACTTCTTATTTGTAACGACCCGACCAGTCGTTTTGGGAATTTAAGTTCCGTTCAGCGGCATTTGATCTTGGGCAGCTTCATATGGTGATTTTGGACTTAAGCATGCGTCTGTATTTGGTTTTGGAGGACCGTAGGGTGATTCGAAGCATTTTGGCGAAAGTTGGAGTTTGGCAAATGGAGTGGCTGACCAATTTTGGTGATATCGGGGTCGGAATGAAAGTCTGAGAGTTGGAACAAATACCATATTATGGTATTTGGGACTACTCTTCAAATTTGACGTCATTACGGATTGGTTTGATAGGTTTCTGCACGAGTTTTGGAAGTTGGAAGATTGGAAAATTCATAAGCTTGATTCATGGTGCGATACATAGTTTCGTTGTTGTTTGATGTAATTTGACACCCTGAGAAAGTCCGTGTTAGGTTATAGAACATGTTGGTATTCTTGGATGGGATCCCGGGGGCCCCGGGCATGTTCCAGTCGAGTTTCAGATGTTTTTCATAGTTTTGAGCAGGTCTATTTCTGGTGTTTCGCACCTGCGACACTTTGGAGCGTAGGTGCGGCTCCGCTTCTGTGTGAGCCTAGCCGCTTCTGCGGTCATGAAGTCCCAGGAGCTTGCTCGCTTCTGTGGAGGCTGGCACGCAGGTGCGAAGGCCGCTTTTGCGGTCCAGTGATCGCACCTGCGAATACGGATCTTCCATTCATCGTAGTGGTGTCCACCAAACAGAGTAAGTCTTCCAATGTGCATTCCTAGCTGTACCGAAGGATCAGTCTCCACTTCCTGGTGTGCATCTATTAAAGCATAAAGACTTATAGCCTCGTCCTTCTTCTCTTCCCCTTTATCACTTTCACTGTCCTCATATGCTTCTAGAAAAGCTTGTTCCATGGCTTTAGTGAATCCTTTGCCTAGGATTTTGCCTTTGTGTAGGACATTCTATTTCATTTTTTCGGCTTTCTCTTTTTTAGCTCTTTCTTTCTTCCATTGAATTTCCCACATTGGGCAGTCTTTCACCATGTGGTCTGGCTTGTTGCACTTGTAACACCCATCGTATGAAGATTTGTAAATTTGCTTAGGTTCGCCACTGTTTTCTCTCTTAGATGCATTTTTAGAATTCTTCATGAACCTCTTGAACTTAGCAAACATTGCTAGGTCGAGTTCATCATTGTCAGACTCATCTTCTTCGGATTCTTTAAGAACCAAGGCTTTATCCCTCTTTGGTTCCTCCTTGCGTAGTTCCAACTTTCTCATCTCATGAGTCTTTAAGTTTCCAATAACTCATCTAGTGAAATGTTATCTAACTTCCTTGCATCCTGGATGGCTGTAACTTTTGATTCCCATGAAGCTGGGAGAATCCTTAGAACCTTGCTAACCAACTCTTCAGAAGTGAATACCTTTCCTCGTGATTTCAGTTCATTTGTTATAATGGTAAACCTAGTCATCATCTCCTGGATGAGTTCAAACTTCTTCATGGAGAAGAGCTCATAGTTCCACATAAGCAGTTCGATCCTTGATCTCTTCACTTAATTTGTTCCTTCATGAGCAGTTTAAAGTGCATCCCAGATCTTCTTTGCATTAGAGGATGCTTATATACTGTTGTACTCATTATGAACAAGTCCACAGATGATGATCTTCTTGGCCTTTGCATTCTTCTCCACCATTCTGGAATCTGCTGCCACGAATTCAGAGGAGTCTTTGGGAACCGTTTCAGTTTGCCCATTTTGTTTGGTGGGAGTTAGTGTTCCTCGATTCACAATTTTCCATAGTTCACAGTCTTCAGCCATTAGGAAATTCTCCATTCTTCCTTCTACCAACTGTAGTATTTTATGTTGAACAAAGGTGGTCTGGTTGTTGACTGTCCTTCGTTAATCCCAAGTGGGACACTCATTTTGCTTCCAAGACCTCTCTAGGTGTTAGCCACGTGTGACAGAACCTGGATCTGATACCAATTGTTAGTTTGAGTGCCTTCCTAAATTACTAAAGAACTCGGTTCTTTACCTTACTCTTTAGACATAAATGATATAAAGAGTTAAACAAAGATAGCAATTTTTACATGGAAAATCACCCGACTCAAAGGTGAGAAAATCACGACCTACCACGTAAGATTTTAACTTCAACTTCACTAAAAAAAATGAGCCAAATGTATCGATTACAAGACCTATAAATCGATACCCACATAGTTCTCCTACTTCCACTATTTGACTTACAAGTTACTCTAACTTGCAAATTCAAACAACTACTTCAACTCCCAGATTATGTATGATACCTTTATTACAACTCGATTTCCTAATACACATTCACTAAATGACTCAAAAAGAACGCTAAGACTAGTAATCGACTTGAGTTTTAAATTTTTCTACAATTGACGTGCAAAGGGATGATATACGCAGTCCATCCGGAAAGTATTTAAGTTCACTAGGTTCCGAGATCTTTTAGAAGTGCTATGCTTAGTTAACTTCTCATTTGATAGGACTCCTACAATTCCAATGACTCTTCAAATCTTGTGACTCTTGTTTATCACTTATGTGAGCATATATTCTTGGACAACGACCCTTATCACATTAAAAACCTTCTTCCAACAATCTCGGACTAGAGTAACTTTGTGAAAAAGTTAATTCCTTGTAAAAACCTTCAACAGCGATCTTGAGGCCCTGGTTCTTAGTGTACTTCATCAGCTACTTTGAGGACCTGGTTCTTAGCGCATGTTCTCTGGACACACTTTGTTAATCATCAAATCCCAAATACTCAACACTTATTTCAACCAATAACAAGATTTTTCAATCTATACCTATTTTTAATTATGGCAAGCAACGGTGATGAAGATTATGTGAAGAAGGAGGATCAAGTGTTGTCAAGAAAATTCAGAGCAAGGAGAGAATTGTTAGGATTTTTCCCTGAATTCATAATCTGTTTAGGACTCTCTTTCTTGAAGGAAGGGAAAAAAACTCCTAAAAGGATTAAGTCTCCTTCATATGCTTTATCCTTTTTTTAGAAGAGAAGTTTTGCACTTCTATAAATTAAGGATTCCTTCAAATAACAAGAACAACCTCCACAATGTAGTCGTTACGAGAATCATGTTTAGGGGTGATTATTCTCTCAAAATATCTATCGTCTCTTCTTATATTAGTGATTGATTATATTTAGGTCGATTGACCAAACCATAATAAATTATTATACTTAGTTTAGGGGGGATTATTCTCTCAAAAGTTTATCTTCTCTTTTTATATTAGTGATAGATTATATGTGTGCGACACGCTATACAAAACTACGGTGTTGATACAATTGACTAGCCCAATCTGTTGATGTATGAGGATGAATTTAGTATTACCTCACACTCAAGGAAATAAAGTAAAATACAATATCAACTGCTTGATGTTATATTTTATGATAATAGTATGCCTTCAGACAAAGAAAAAAGCAGATTATAATGTCAACTAGTAGATGACAAGAACATGTACAAGTTGATCAACTGCATTGTAGTATGATATTCTAGCAAAACTTTTAAGACCTATAAGGAAATCCAGGTACTAACTGACCGACATGTTCTCTCTATTTTCATTGGTGTTGTCAACTATTCTTTAGTTTTCACAAGCATGTCTCCTCATAAAAAAATTGTTCTAGTCTTATTAGTTATAATAGCCTTCTTGTGCCATCCATCTTCTGCTGTTTAACAAAGCAATTCACATGTATCTCGACCTGTGCAGGGCACTGTGTTTTCCGGACCACCACAGTATAATGTATATTTTTAGATGCTTCCAAAAAAATTAGCTAATAAAATGTATAGTTTTGTATATAAGTGTTATATACATGATTTTATACTTTTTAGCTAACGACTGCAATTGGTTTTGATCGACAGGCCAATTTTATATTTTGTCCAATTATTAAATTAGCAATGCATAAGCCCCGCAGAAAAGAATAAGAAAAAAAAAAGTAATTGTTGTTGCGGTCTTATCTACTATAGCTTGTTTGGCCAAACTTCTTAAATCAGCTTATCTTGAGAAGTACTTTTCTCAAACATACTTTTCAAAAAAGTACGTTCGGTGATAAGCAGTTTGTGTTTGTCTAATTAATTTGAAAAACACTTTTGAGCAGTAATTAGTGTTTGACCTATCTTTTAAAAACTGCTTCTAAGTGTATTTTTCACAAAAGTGCTTCTTAGAAAAGTGCTTTTGGAAAGAAGCTACCATTTTTTGCTTCTCAAAACTGCTTATGCTTCTCCGCAAAAGCACTTTTTATCCTTCTAAAAGCTTGGCTAAACTATAGGTGTTAATCGGGCGTACTATTCCGGACTGGACACAGAAAAAAATAGCTCGTCCGGTTATTGTTCCGGGCTGGTTAGTGGGCTGGGGTTCCGGGCTGTTAGGGAGCTTGGATTTTCCCGATTTTGGTGGGATCGTCCGGGTTCGGGCTTAACGGGTCTGGACTGGGCCGGGCTAATTTTCTATTTTTTTTTAAGTATATTTTGTTTTTCTTATTCAGTGTTATTGATACTTAAGTTTTTACAAAATTTTAAAGCTTAGAATTAAACTTTAAACTTTGAAGTTTAAAGTTTTAAATTTGAAATTTGAATATTAAAATTTTAAAATTGAAATTCGAAATTAAATGGCTACAAAAAATTATTTAATAAGACGAATAGGCAATATGTAAGGATCAAACTCCGAAGGCTTTCGTTTTATATTTTCATTGAATAATAAATAATACTTCAAATTAATTTGCAAGTTCTATTTTTATTTTTTTTATTTTTGAACCTGCAAATTAAAAGTTTACAACAATTATAAAAATATAAGAAAGACTACATCACATGTTTTGCATCATTTTTGTAAGTTCATCCATGTCAACATGAGGTTCTTGGTTTTCGGCATTGCTTGAATCAGAACCATAAATCATTATATCTCCAATTTCTTGGTCCTCCGCTTCATCTACCTCTTCACGCCCTTGATTTCGTCGTTCTGATATTATCCAATCTCTTAAGCAAACTAGAATTTCTAAAGTGTTGCTGGAAAATGAATGACGGGTATCTCCTAGTTGTTGCCTTGCTTGGCTAAATGCGCTATCTGATACAGCTATTGAAATAGACACTTTTAGCACGTCTCGAGCCATGGCCGAAAGAACAGAAAATTAATTTGAGTTGCTCCTCCACCAACCCAGCGGTAGAAATTCCTTTGTGCGGGGCTTCGACGACTTTTGCAAGTAGAATTGGAGTTCATCAATATTTCTGCTACTGGTATGTTGGTGCTCTCCTAGTGTAGACCAAATCAAATAATCTTCAACACCATTATTATCCTCCAAAGCACCGGTCCCAGATGTTGAAACTGAACTTGAAGGAATATTTACATCTACAGCAGCGGAAACATCTGTCGCGCCCCCTTTCTCTCGCAAAATCGGATTTCGACATTGACAACTCTTTTAAAAAAAGGGAGGAAGGGTTATTAAAAGAGAGTCTCCACCTACGGATTAAGGTGCGTTAGGGAACCTATTGCAAATGACTCGGATTTACTAGTTTGCGTCACCAAAGATCGGGTAAGGGCTCAAATTACCCCGAGGAGAAGGGGTTAGGCACTCCTCGAGGTCCACAATAGTTGGTCCCGACCGAACTCAAATCATGTGAATTAGTCTAAGAGAAAAGAAACAATGGAAAAATGAAATAAGCGATTTATTTTGAAATAGAAATGGGGGGGTCCTAAGTTTTTTAGCCTAAAGGATCACCCCATGCAACATAAATAATACTTCATAACTCCCCTAAGATGGGGGTGTTACTCATATTATTCCGCGGGCACAAATTATCATCTCCTGATATCCGATTACTATCTTTAAGTTATTTACCTAAAACGCTCTAATCAATTCTAAGTCGTACCTTATGCGTGCACTACCCGTCCCATGCCTACGGTCCAGGAAGCATTTGGACCTCTATTTCAGGGTGGTTCTAGACCTTAGCTTAGGTTGCCCAAAAGGATAAAGCTAGGAGACATACAAAACAACTAGGACTTTAAAATAGAAACAAGGGCTCAAATTAGTCTCCACATTTAGGCAACAAATGGACACAAACTGATTAGTATTAACAAGCATCATTAATTGCAAAATCCCATAGGTAGGATATCTATGTGATAAAAAACACTTTCTTAATGCGATTATCAGAACCTACAAAGTTTGCCTACTGATTTTAGCACCATACGATTAATCCAACCAGCATGGTATCTAGGTGTTTTGTGCGATAATAAATAGCGGCAAGTCTTAGAAACAGACCTAGAATTATTTGTTTTAATCCTATAGGCATGCTTTCTAGTGAGGACATCACAGTAAATAGGCATAAATAACAATTAAATATATTCGGGCGTGCATTCTATAACTTGATCTCGTTTAAATCCTATAGGCATGATTTTTTTATAATCTAAACAGTTTTGTACCCTACAGACATGATTTCTATAATATGAACAGTTTTGAATCCTATAGACATGATTTCTATAATCTGAACAGTGTTGAATCCTATAGACCTGATTTCTACAATCTGAACGAAATAGTATGCAAGCAGGAATTCACACACACATTAGACCATACCATTTCTATAGGCATGGTCTGTAACAGAACATAATCAAGCCAATCATTGAACCTATGGACATGGTTGTCAGCACATAATTACTGAACACAATAAGACACCTAGAGGCATGATTTCTAACAGATAACCTTCAACATCACAGCGTTAATCCTTTTAGGCAGGATTTCTACAACACTTTATAGCAGATATAAAATATGAACCCTTTCCCATTTTAATAATACCCAGAATTGTTATTACAAACAATTATTACATACCAGAATTTAATGAATTAATTACAAAGTATATAAACTATAGGAAGCCAGAAACGGGCCCAAATGTACCTCGACAGGCCAGGCCTTCAACTCACAATAGCTCCAAAAGCCCATACACAGTAGCCAGTAGTGAATGATTCGCCCATATCTCAAGGATAAGCATGCATAACCCAAATCTCTAGTGTGGCAGAGTTCCCAAAGGATTCAAGAACCCAGAGCAGTGCTCACACTAGAGAAGAATGATTAGAAAAGTTCAAAGAAGACTAGGGACCAAATCTTAGTGTGTCAGAGTTCATGAGGGTCTCATATGAACCCTAAGAAGTACTCACGCTTGGAAGGCCAGAGGACATAACCTAAATTGCTTTGGCTTTCAGCCAACAAAGAGTGAGGATTCAGGAGAGTAGGAGGGGATTACAGAATCACACATGGAACACAAACAAATAGCAACAAATTTTAATTCAGGCAGACTTAATCCAGTTTTAGAAGATAACAAAGTTACATGCTAATAAAGCCAATTCACAAACATGTTCACAGAGATCACAAAGATTTCAGATTAGATTAAGTCACAGAAAGAAAGCTCATTGATTAGCATTAGGTCGAGAATTGATTAAGACAATTTAATAGAGGTATTACAACATAGTAAATACAGAACCAAACATATTACATGACAATATGTTCAACAAACAAACTGATGAATTTGTTAAGGCACACATAATTAACCAGTCATGAGGAAGAGGTATGAAACCATGTTTAATGCTAAAAGATAGTTCTAAATACACAGAGTTAGGCAAATTTCATTAATTGATTCATACTAAGTTCAACATGTCTTAACTATAAGTAATAGCATTTGGGGTAACATTAAACAAGTAATCATTATGGAATAGAAAAGGCTTCAATAATCTCACCAGTTAAGATGAAACGGGAAAGAAGGAATTCAACAATGTAGCAGTTGTCACCAACAGAAGCAACACAGTTGAGGATTTATGGCCTTGGCTTCCAGCCGGCAAGGAATCAAAAGCACATAATAATGTTGCTAGAGAGAATAGAAGGAAAAATTTGATTTCTAAATTTCATTTCAAAGGGGCGTGGGGAGGGGTTCGAATAATCCTCTTATCCTCAAAATTTTGCCCACTTAAATACTGAAGTCAGTGCTTAAATCAATTGGGTTGAACCTTAAATTTTCGGTGAAAATACACAAACCAGTAGGAAATGAGGTAAAAATCATATAAGGAAGACAATAGATCATTGTAAAAAGGAATACTCAATCAAACCAGATTTGGTTCAAGTAAAAAGAGTCGAAAACCCTAAATTAGGTAAACCCCAAAACCAGCAGAGAATAATGACAAAGAATCATGTATTAACACATAAAAATGAATGTAGACAGGGAATATTCAAAAGAAACATGAAATTGATTAGTTCAAGTGAAAAGGGTTAAAACCCTAATTTTGGTTAAAACACAAAATCAGCAAAAAACGAAGGGAAAGAACACATATTAGCACAGAAATAAACACATATAGGAAATTATTCAAAAGGAAGCCTAATATCAAACTAGATTTGGTTCAAGTAAAAGGATTTGAAAACCTAAATTAGGTAAGCCACAAATCCGCAAAAATAAACAGATCCATAAGTAATAGAACAAATGTCACGACCCAAATTCCCAACCCACAGGATCGTGATGGTGCCACTATGCAAGCCGATGTTAGAAATTTACTAACCATTTCCTTTAAAAGTTTACTTGACATAATAGAAAATCTTAAAAATAAAACAAATAAGTCTAATACTTTCCAACAAATGACTTCATGAATAATATTAGATAAAATGAAACGAACCACAAACAAAAACTAATTATATAACTACCTAGGGCCTGCTGTCATAATTCACGAGCTACAAAAGAGTACTACAAATAATAGGCTGAAAGAATTATACATCTGTTTTTGAATGTAGTAAAACAGTGTATATAAAATTAAGAGAAGACTCCAGGAATCTGCGGATGCCAGCAGATCTACCTCATGTCTCCGAGCGACGATGTCAGCTACTAAAATCTCCTAACTCTGGCCGGTACCTGGATCTGTACAAAAGAATGCAGAGTGTAGTATCAGTACAACCGGCCCCATGTACTGAGTAAGTGCCGAGCCTAACCTCGACGAAGTAGTGACGAGGCTACGACGGGGCATTAACAATATAACTTGTGAACAATATATAATAAAGCAAGACGAAAATAATAATAATAAAATAATGAACCAGTAACTTGCAAAATTAAATAAAAACAAATCTGATAACTCTTTTCAGATATCAGCTATAATCAATTGCTCAAACTTTCCAAGTTTCAATTTAAATCAGAGTATGAAAACCTTTTTAATAAAATCAGAGTTTTTCCAAATCCTTATTTTTGAAAATCAGTAAAACATAAATATTCTCCCTTATTTGTTGTGGCACGCAACCCGCTCCCACCTATCCACCCTTATTGCTCCTCCATGTATATATCACCCTTATTTCTCCTGTTGCGGCATGCAACCCGATCCCACCCTTATCACTCCTTGTTGCGGCGTGCAACCCGCTCCCACCAGACAATCACATCACTTTATTTATAAAAAGGGATTTTCACAATTTAAGTCAAAGGCTTTCACAATATTTATGTCTCAACAATTGTAAACAGGACAAGTTTCACTTTGAATAACAGTAAGAGCAGAATATGAAATAATAACGATAAAAAAATAAGTATTCCAGGCTTTAGTTTATAAACAGTAAAACATGAATATTCTCCCTTATTGCTCCTTGTTGCGGTGTGCAACCCGATCCCACTTGTCCACCCTTATTGCTCCTCCCTATATATATATATCACCCTTATTTCTCCTGTTGCGGCGTGCAACCTGATCCCACCTGTCCACCCTTATCACTCCTTGTTTCGGCGTGCAACCCGAAACAAGACAAATCACATTTCATATCTTTATTTATAATAAAGTTTCACAAATCAGATTCCAACTCTTTCACAATACTTAAATCTCAATTATCATAAATAGGAAACTGTACTATTCAGAAACTTCACCAACTATCACTACACAACGAAACCAACCAAAATTTATAATGTAACACTGACAACCAGCTCAACCAGATGTATCACAATGTGACTAAGGAACAAGCAACACTTCCAAAATACTTGGAACAATACTTAACACAAGTCGACGAAAATAATTAGTCATGGAGGCATCAATGACTATAAAACGATTTAAGCTAGTAACCAATTAAATTGGTGATAAGGAAGGGACCACGTTCAACAAATAATTTAGTGGTGCGTATATACTCGTCACCTTACCTATACACCACACACATGCAATTTCACATAGCATTTAAGTTGGGGATTCCTATTCCCTCAAGTCAAGGTTAAACCAATCACTTACCTCAAATTCGCAGGCCACTCACTGCTCAATTATCGTTTTTCCTTTTGAATTTGCCTCTAACCCGCTCGAATATAATCATAATTAGTTTAACATCATTAATTTATGCTAAAGGAACTAACTTTATTGAAAAATCATTGTTTTCCTAAGTTTTCTCAAAAAAAGTTAAAACCCGACCCCGGGCCCACTTGGTCCAAACTCGGGGTTCGGACCAAATTCTGTTTACCCATTCACCCCCTGAGCCCGAATATGAAATTATTTTCGAAATCCGGCCCTAATTTGAGGTCAAAATTCCATTTTTACAAAATTCCCTAATTCTACCCAAACCCCCAATTTCTACCATGATTTCTTGATTTTTGATTGAAAAGTGATGAAAAACATTGGATAATTGAAAGAAAAGAGTTTAGAATTGTTTACCAACACTATGGGGATGAATTTGTGTGAAGAAAATAGCCTCTAGGTCTTTGTAGTTCGAAATTATGAAGAAAATAGGTTCGGCCCGATTTTTAAAAGTAGTTTTATATGACTGGGCAGGCCTTCATCGTGTTCGTGATGGGCCTGCCGCGTTCGTGATGAGTCAGGACCGTTGTCCTTCGCGTTCGCGTAGGTCTAGGCCCAGTGGCCATCGCGTTTGCGACTAGGTGTCCGTGTTCGCATAGAGTTAGAGTATCCTTCTTTCCCAGGCCCATTTACACAACGCGTTCGCGTGGGACAGAACGCGTTCGCGAAGCTTTAACCCACCAGTGCTTCGCGTTCGCGTCCTGAGCTCCGCGTTCGCGAAGAACAAAGTACCCCAGTGCAAATTCTACGCTACGCATTCGCGAGTAGAGTAACGCGAACGCGAAGAATAAATTGGTTGTGCACTAGAACAGCAAAACAACAGACTTTAACATGCCCAAAACATCCCGTAGCCTATCGAAAACTCACCCGAGCCCTCGGGGCTCTAAACCAAACATGCACGCAAGTCTAAAAACATCATACAGACTTTCTCATACGATCAAATCATGAAAATAATATCTAAAACTATGAATTTAACCTCAAAACTCCTCATTTTTCTCAAGAACACTTAACTTTTATTATTCCTCAACCGGTCGTCCGAATCACGTCAAATAAATTTCGATTCTCACCAAATTTCACAGATAAGGATTAAACATCATATAAAACTTGTATCGAGCTCCGGAACCAAATATGGGCCCGATACCAACGGTTTCAAACATTAATTCATTACTTTATTTCATTAAAAAATCCAGCAAAATTATTTTCTTTAAAAATTGATTTCTAAGGCTAGGGACCTCGAATTCAATTCCGGGCATACGTCCAAGTCCCATATTTTACTACGGATCTCCTTTGATCGCTGGAACACAGATCCGGATCCGTTTACTCAAAATGTTTAACAAAGTCAACTAAAACCAAATTTTAAATTCCAAAAATTACTATTTCTCATATTTTCACATAAAAGCTTTCCGGTTTCACGCCCGAACTGCACACGCAAATCGAGGTAATTAAGATTACTCTTTTTAAGGCCAATAAGACTTGAATGGAGTCTTAATTTATAAGATGACCCTTTGGGTCATGACAATCTCCACCTCTAAAACAAATGTTCGTCCTCGAACGGACATAGAAAATTACCTGAACTGGCAAACAAGTGGGGATACCTACTCTGCATGCTCGACTTGGACTCCCAAGTAGCAGCCTCAATAGGCTGACCTCTCCACTACACTCGAACTGAAGGGTAACTCTTTGATCTCAACTGACGAACCTGACGGTCTAGAATGACTACGGGCTCCTCCTCATAAGTCAAATCCTTGTCGAATTGGACAGAGCTGAAATCTAACACGTGGGAAGGGTCACCATAATATTTCTGGAGCATGGATACATGAAATACCGGATGAGCTGAGGATAACCCTGGAGGCAACACAAGTCTATAAGCTACCTCCCCCACTCTATCAAGAATCTCAAATGGTCCGATATACCTAGGGGTCAACTTTCCCTTCTTCCCAAATCTCATGACACCCTTCATGGGCGATACCCGAAGTAATACTCTTCTCCAACCATGAATGCCACATCCCGAACCTTACGATCGGCTTAACTCTTTTGCCTAGACTGAGGTGTACGAAGTCGATTATGTATAATATTGACCTTATCTAAGGCCTCCTGAACTAAGTCTGTACCCAATAACCGAGCCTCTCCCGTCCCAAACCACCCAACTTGCGATCTACACCGTCTACCATATAATGCCTCATAGGGAGCCATCTGAATGCTCGACTGATAACTATTATTGTAGGCATACTCCGCTAACGACAAGAACTGATCCCAAGAACCTCCAAAGTCAATAACACAAGCGCGGGGCATATCCTCTAGAATCTGAATAGTACACTAGGACTGCCCGTCCGTCTGAGGATGAAATGTTGTGCTCAACTCAACTCGGGTACCCAACTCTCGCTGAACTGCCCTCCAAAAGTGCGAGGTAAACTACGTACCTCGATCAGAAATGATAGACATGGGCACACCGTGAAGGAGAACAATCTATCAAAGATATATCTCTGCCAACCGCTCCGAAGTGTAAGTACTTTCCACTGGAATGAAATGTGTTGATTTAGTCAACCTATCCATAATAACCCAAACGGCGTCGAACATCCTCTTAGTCCGTGGGAGTCCAGCAACGAAGTCCATAGTGATACGCTCCCACTTCCACTCAGGAATCTCTATCTGCTGAAGTAAACCACAGGGTCTTTGATGCTCATATTTCACATGTTGGAGATTCAAACAATGAGCCACATAAGCAACAATATCCTTTTGCATCCTTCGCCACCAGTAGTGCTACCGCAGGTCCTAGTACATCTTGGCAGCATCCGAGTGAATACAATAGTTAGAACTGTGAGCTTCTTCAAGAATCAACTCACGAAGTCCATCAACATTAGGCACACATATACTACCCTGCATCCTTAAAACACCATCATCTCCAACTCTAACCTTCTTGGCACCACTGTGCCGAACGGTGTCCCTAAGGACCATCAAGTGCGGGTCATCATCCTGCCAATCTCTGATACGCTCGAATAAGGAAGACCGAGCAACTATACGAGCTAGAACATGGTTGGGCGAAATATCCAACCTCACGAACTGATTAGCCAACGTCTAAATATCTGAAGCTAATGGTGTCTCACCAACATGAATACATGCAAGGTTTGCCCATACTCACTACCTTCCTACTCAATGCATCGGCCATCAAATTGGCCTTTCCCGGATGATACAATATAGTGACGTCATATCCCTCAATAACTCTAACCATCTCTTCTGTCTCAAATTAAGATCCTTTTGATTGAACAAGTACTGGAGGCTAATATGATCCGTGTAAACCTCACATGGAATGCTATAAAGATAGTGCCTCCATATCTTCAATGCATGAACAACGGCTGCCAATTCTAAGTCATGGACATGATAATTCTTCTGATGAATCTTTAACTGCCGAGACGCATATGCTATCACCCTGCCCTCACGCATAAATATCGCTCCCAACCCAACACAAGAAGCATCACAATATACCATGAAAGATCATGAACCTGATGGTAACACCAATACCGGCGCTGAAGTCAAAGATGTCTTGAGCTTTTGAAAGCTCACCTCACACTCGTACGACCATTTAAATAGAACAATATTTTAGTTTAATATGATCTTAATAGTTTCTCATAATCAATTGCAGAATCATAAAATAACTTCACGTTAGAAATAATCTCCTTTCAAACCTTCACATTACTAACAACGAGATGTGACGCAATGGAGAACTCATAATTATCTACCTGAATTCACGTGTTTCATTTAACGCCATATGGGCAGGCACCTACCTTGTAGGTTAAAGCTCAATAATTATAACACAGATTTGGAAAATTATGCACAGATAAATTTTATACAAAAATTTTCAAATAAACCTATCAGGCATGACTCCTATTAGTACTATGTACAAATTTTTAATCTCACAAGAGAGAATTTAAGCACAAGAATTTTCATCACAAGGATCCCGTCCTTATATAACTTCCACCGCAGCTCGTAGCCAGATTTAGACATACCAAATCATATTAAAACGCGAGGGTCTCGCCCTCATCTTTGAATCACAAGTAATATGCACATCATGCCAATCGAAATATTCCATTTTCTTCTTTTAAATATTTTCCGTAAAACAAATTACAACACGTAATGATAGACATAGTTATCTCCATAGAATCTTCCAATACAAGTATTCACATAAGTAGATTTCAGGTTTACAAAGCTCACCCATGAGTGGAGCATATTTGGAGAACATTCTTAGAAACTCGTAACCGAATCAATTTAAGGAAATTGCCACTTTATAATAACTAGAAATTGTAATTGTAATGACACTATCTGATATAGCGACCTCAGCCATACCATAGAAAGTATATCAATAGGCTGGGTCTCCACCTTCGACATTCCGAGCCCTTTCCCCTAGCTAGACATGTAAGTTGAGTCGTAACTGCAATGGGGCATGTAGCCTCAGTGCTCTGATGAAATATGACTCTCCAAGTCTAGGACAATTTCTACCACTAGCGGAAATAAAGTATCAACATGCCCTGAGTCGTACAAAAATTTTACAATCATATTTGAGTCCTTTAATGAGTCTGTGAACTTTCTCTCTAGCTATATGAACCGAAGTAGGAGTATGACGGGCTAACTTATCGAACCTGATGGCATATTCTGACACCGTCATAGTGACCTGACGCAACCATTCAAACCCTATACGCCACGCATTATGGAGAGTCTGAGAAACAAAATCTTTCAATAGCATTTATGAGAACTGAGTCAAGTAATTGGTGTTGCATTGGCTGGTCGTCTTCTTCGTAGGCTTGCCACAAACACCGGCAGCCAATTTCTTCTTGTACTATGTTGATTCAACACTGCTGAGCTACCCTATTTATGCATATACTCTTCGTTATTCTTTTGGGGTAACTCTCATCCCTATTGACACACAATGATTGTAAAAGTAGAGCTCTATACAGATAAATCTTGGCACGAACCCTATGGTCTAGAAGCTCGTCAACCACTGCACTCTCTCCGAAGCACCCCAAAATCCGCAATCGTGACTTCCACGCTGAGAAGACCTTCCGTAGATTTAAAGTTGTTTATATAACTCCTTTGGTATTGAGGTATAGGGTTATTAAGGAGGCAGACATACCGCAAGTCCCAGATTTATCTCTTGCAAAATCTCAGGCCTTATACATTCTGGGCCAACACCGATATAACACATGATTCCGCAATCTATTCCTTGACAGTGGACTTCCCCACTGGGCACGAATTCACAGGTCACAATGTTTGATAATCCACAATGTTAAACTTCACAGCTCATATAAACCACTCATGTTGCTTTCAACTTATCCCCATGTTCTGCAATACTTCATAGCAGCGGTCAAGAAAATCATGTGGATCTTCAAAAGATGTACCACTGAAATGGAGTGGAATTAGCTTGATGAAACTGTCCAGTCTCCACAAAGCATCGGAATTCATAGCTTCCCCATCAGCAATCGGGGCTGCCGCAATTGTCTTAACTACCCCAACTAGGTTGGATGCTGGGGTCTTGATTTGAGGAGTAGTCTGATCAGGATGTAGGTAGAAGGAGTCTGGACCCCTCCTCCAGCCTGAGATACGGCTGCTGCAACAGGGAGTGCACCAGTCTGGGCTACACTCTCCATCACGCCCATTAATCGGACCAAAGCATCCTGAAGTACCGGGGTAGCAATGAACCCCTCTAGGACCTGAGTTGGGCCAACTGGAATGGTCTGAGCTGGAACCCCCTCATCAATCTCAATCTGGGGCTCCGCAGCTGGAGCTGCTATCTGAGCAGTAGGCTGTGTCCTGCCCTTGCCTCGGCCCCTGACGTGGCCTCGGCCTCTGCCCCTAATAGGAGTTGTTGCTGCTGGAAGACCGGATTGTTGGTTAGCGGAAGAGGAAGCACGTGTCCTCGCCATTTGCGAGAGAATACAAGAGTTCAATCAGTATTTTTCTAAGACATCAAGAATCACATGACAGAGTAGAAATAAAAATGAGTTTGTTCCTAACTTCATAGCCTCTGAGAGATAAGTTTAGACGTCTCCGTACCGATCCTTCAGACTCTATCAAGCTTGTTCGTGAATTGTGAGACCTACGCAACCTAGTTCTATGATACCAACTTGCCACGACCCAAATTCCCAACCCACGGGATCGTGATGGCACCTAACACAATAATTCCTATAAAAGCCAACGTTAGAAATTTATTAACCATTTCCTTTAAAAGTTTACTTGACACAATAGAAAATCTTAAAAATAGAATAAATAAATCTAATGCGTTCCGACAAATGACTTCATGAATAATATTAGATAATATGAAATGAACCACGAACTAAAACTAACTATATAACTACCCAGGGTCTGGTGTCACAATTCACGAGCTACTAAAGAGTACTACAAATAATGGGCGAAAAGAATTATATATCTGTTTTTGAATATAGTAAAATAGTGTCTATAAAATTAAGAGAAGACTCCAGGAATCTGTGGATGCCAGCAGATCTACCTCGTGTCACCGAATGACGATGTCAGCTACTAAAATCTCCTAACTTTGGCTGGTGCCTGGATCTGCAAAAAAGAGTGCAGCGTGTAGTATCAGTACAACCGACTCCATGTACTGAGTAAGTGCCGAGCCTAACCTCCACGAAGTAGTGACGAGGCTACGGCGGGGCATTAACAATATAACTTGTGAACAATATATAATAAATCAAGACGGAAATAATAATAATAAAATAAATAACCAGTAACTTCCAACAGTAAATAAAAACAACGCGGATAACTCTTTTCATTTATCATCTATACTCAACTCCTCAAACTTTCCAAATTTCAATTTAAATCACAGTAAAAATCAGAGTATGCAAACCTTTTTAATAAAACCAGAGTTTTTCCAAATCCATATTTTTGAAAATCAGTAAAACATAAATATTCTCCATTATCGCTCCTTATTGCGGCGTGCAACCCGCTCTCACCTGTCCACCCTTATTGCTCCTCCCTATATATATATCACCCTTGTTTCTCCTATTGCGGCGTGCAACCTGATCCCACCTGTCCACCCTTATCACTCCTTGTTTCGGCGTGCAATCCGCTTCACAAATCAGATTCCAATCCTTTCACAATACTTAAATCTCAATTATCATAAATAGGAAACAGTACTATTCAGAAACTTCACCAATTATCACTACACAACGAAACCAATCGAAATGTATAATGTAACACTGACAACCAGCTCAACCAGATGTATCACAATGTGACTAAGGAACAGGTAACACTTCCAAAAAACTGGGAAAAATACTTAACACAAGTCGACGAAAATAATTAGACATGGAGGCATCAATGATCATAAAACGATTTAAGCCAGGAATCAATTAAATTGGAAATAAGGAAGGGACCACGTTCAACAAATAATTTAGTGGTGCATAGGTACTCGTCACCTCACATATAGACCACACACATGCAATTTCACATAGCATTTAAGTTGGAGATTCCTATTCTCTCAAGTCAAGGTTAAACCAAGCACGTACCTCAAATTCGCAGGCCACTCGCTGCTCAATGATCGCTTTTCCTTTTGAATTTTCCTCTAACCCACTTGAATCTAATCACAATTTGTTTAATATCATTAATTTATGATAAAGGAACTAACTTTACTGAAAAATCATTATTTTCTTAAGTTTTCTCAAAAAAGTTAAAATCCGACCCCGGACCCCCTGGTCAAAACTCGGGGTTCGGACCAAATTCCGTTTACACATTCACCCCCGAGCCCGAATATGCAATTAGTTTCGAAATTCGACCCTAATTTGAGGTCGAAATTCCATTTTTACAAAATTCCCTAATTCTACCCAAACCCCCAATTTCTACCATGAAAATTCTTGATTTTTGATTGAGAAGTGATGAAAAACATTGGGTAATTGAAAGAGAAGAGTTTAGAATTGTTTATCAACACTTTGGGGATGAATTTGTGTGAAGAAGTTGCCTCTAGGTCTTTGTAGTTCGAAATTATGCAGAAAATAGGTTTTGCCCCACTTTTAAAAGTTATTTTATATGACTGGGCAGGCCTTCATCGCATTCGCGATGGGCCTGCCGCGTTCGCGATGAGTCAAGCCCGTTGGCCTTTGCGTTCGCGTAGAATGGGCCGCGTTCGCGTAGGGCTAGGCCCGGTGGACTTTCCATTCGCGGCCAGGTGGCCGCGTTCGCGTGGGATAGAACGCGTTCGCGAAGCTTTAACCTACCAGTGCTCCGCATTCGCGAAGAACAAAATACCCCAGTGAAAATTCTACTCGACACGTTCACGAGTGCAGTAACGCGAACGCGAAGAGTAAATTGGTTGTGCACCAGAAAAGCAAAACAACAGACTTTAACATGCCCAAATCATCTCGTTGCCTATCCAAAACTCACTCGAGCCCTTGGGGCTCTAAACCAAACATGCACGCAAGTCTAAAAATATCATACGGACTTGATCCTGCGATCAAATCATGAAAATAAACATCTAAAACTATGAATTTAACCTCAAAACTCATCATTTTTCTCAACAACACTTAACTTTCACTATTTCTCAACCAGGCGTCCGAATCACATCAAATACATTCTGATTCTCATCAAATTTAACAGATAAGGCTTAAACATCATAACAAACCTGTATCGAGCTCCGAAACCAAGATAAGGGTCTGATACCAACGGTTGTAAACATTAATTCATTACTTTATTTCATTAAAAAATCCAGCAAAATAATTTTCTTTAAAAATTGATTTCTAAGGCTAGGGACCTCAGAATTCAATTCCGGGCATACGCCCAAGTCCCATATTTTACTGCGGACCTCCCGGGATTGTCAGAACACAGATTCGGATCCGTTAACTCAAAATGTTGAACAAAGTCAACTAAAACAAAATTTTAAATTCCAAAAATTACTATTTCTCATATTTTCAATAAAAGCTTTCTGGTTTCGCGCCCGGACTGTGCACGCAAATAGAGTTTGAACCAGATTAATTTCAAATCAAAGAAGATCTGGAACTCTAATATTTAGGGCTTTGTGCGAATCAAGAGAGATAGGAGTGAATCATTACAATTAACACACTTGGACTCGAGATTGTCCAGATTCAAGAGGTAAACACAGATTTGGACGAAATCAAGCGTGGTACTTGCCATGTTTAGGCAAGTACCTAAGTTATTCCGGAATCTAGCACCAAATAAGGGAAGAACCCTAGAATGGTAAAGGAATAGGGAAGGAATCCCATTAGGACCGGGATTTGGGGGGATTTAGGTGAGGCGGCGGATTTAGGGTTCATCAGGGAGGGGAAATGAGGGCGGCGGCTTTTGAGAAATGAGGGTTAGGGTAGAGATGGGGGATATAAGGGAAGGGGGTCGTTAGTTGTGGGTGGTTGATCATTTTGATCTACGGTCAGGATTGAGGCGAATTAGGGGTCGGGGTTTTAATTGATGGGTAAGGTATTGAGCTTAGGCAGATTGGGTTGGTTTGGGTAGTTTTAGGTCCGAATTAGTTATATAATTAGGGCTAAATTTTAAATATTCAATTTTAATAAATAATAATTTACAAAATAATAGATAAATAACAAAATATATTATTTGTGCATGCAAGTGATTAAAAATAATTGTTTAAAATTATAGAAAATATGAAAAGTTATTTTGCATTAATAAAGTAATCTAAGTACATATGGGCTATTATTGCAAAAATGTGCAATTTAGCCTAAAAATGCAAATGTAATTATAACAATTGTAAATAAAATATTTAAAACCTAATATGGGTATAAATGATGAGTTTATACCTAATATGATTAAATCAGCACAAAAATAATTTGGAGGATAATTATTGGATATTTATATAATAAAAATGTAGAAATAAATTGATTTAAAGCCTTTAAAAATCATAGAAAACTATGAAAAATGCTTGTATATGTTTGTAGATCGAATGATGGTGCATGTGCACTATTTTGAAAGTATATATACATATTTGGAAAATATGAGGGAAAGATTGGGTATCAACAACTGCCTCTCTTTACCCGGGAAGGATGAAAGAGTTTTCGGGTAAAGAAATGATGATCGATTTTGACCGAATGGAATGTTTTGAGAAATATAGGACGCACTATGGTCTCTAAGATGCCTACATATCCCTGGTATTACAGGAATTAGCCCATGTGTAGTTCTGGATCCAACGATGGAACGAACCGATGGAGTTGTTGTAAGAACGGACAAAATACCCTGGATAGGATGAATCGGGGTTGAGAATACTTATGGATATCTGAGCGGGTATCAGATGAGAATGGGTAACGAACACTGATCGATTATGTTTGAAATAATTTGAGTATATGAGCGTTGAATGGAAACCGGAGCGAAGATTGCTCCAGTTATGAGAACAGTTGCTTCCTGGATTACCTGCAAACTCAAAATACAATGCGTGCATATAGATTATCGCATAAATTTTAAAATGATGCAAATTACCTTTGGACCATGGATATTGTCTTTGGACGGTGAGGATGACGTCCTTAGACCATAATGTCCGGGGCCAAGAATTGTGCGGTAAAGGATTTGCAGGCCACGAAATGATGTTCTCGGGCTATGAAGATGGTGCCTCCGAACCATGATGCCTTTGAATAATGATGTGCGAGATTAGGAGATCCTCAAGCCATGGCATGGTATCTTCCGGCTATGAGGATGGTGCCTTTTGACTATGACTCCTTTGGACAAATTGGCTATATATCAGCCCATGAGATGCAAAGACACGATGCTTGAGATGAAACAAAACAAAGCTTAGTCTTGTGTAAGATCAGGTGCAGAGCTTAGCCTTGAGAGAAGGGTATAACGCAAGGTTTTGGAATAGAGCGACATTTGTGGTTATGCAAGGAGAGACGATGCTTAGTCTCGTGCAAGATTAGAGACAATGCTTAGTCTCATGCAGGGGAAGAAAATGCATAGACTTATGCAAGATTTGAGACAATGCTTAGTCTCATGCAGGGGAAGGCAATGCTTAGCCTTATGCAGGATTTGAGACAATGCTTAGAATCATTCAGGAGAAGGCAATGCTTAGCCTTATGTAATTGAGGAGGCAGGGCTTAGCCTCATGAAAGATTTGAGAAAGTGCTTAGTCTCATGCCATGGAAAAATAGTAAGTAATAACTGAGTATTTCTTAGCCGCCGGTAGCTTTGTGGTTGTGAAGATAATGATTCTAAATTGTGTATGTACATGCGACTATTCCTTGTGCCTACATCTAAAGAAAAACCGTGAGTTTTGCGGGGGAGGTTGGTTTGTGCCTTTGCTTGTTTGTTTTGCTCCGCTCCGCACTAGATTCATGTTCGAGTTACCATGGGTAGCATTTTGCTAAAAAATAAAATTTTCAAAAAATACATATGCATAGTTTTCAAAACATAGTAATATGCGATTTAAAATTGATTAGATGAACTAGTAACAGTGCCATTTTTAGAGACATTGCGACCTTCTTGACATAGGATTTTGAGGGTCCTCCTCAAAATTCTGCCCCAGTTATCTAGACAAACTTCTGGCTATTCCCCATACGGTGTCGTTGGCTGAACTTGCTTCAGAATTTTGAGGGTCCTCCTCAAAATTCTGCCCCAACTTCTGATTATAGGGAAAATGGAAATTTTATGTATTGTTACCGAACCCATAGGGCTGACTACGTATCCCCTCTTAAACGGGAATCGGGTCAAGCATAGTTCAAATACATCATATGAAGAAATGCAAACAGCTTAAACATAGTGTCTTTTGACTGCATCTGAGTTGATGGGCTTTGGCCAAATTTCTCCGTCCAGTTCTGCTAGTATGAGTACTCCTCTTTTCAGTACCCTGTGAACCATGTAAGGTCCTTGCCAATTGGGTGAGAATTTCCCTTTGGCCTCATCCTGATGTGGAAAGATCCGTTTCAGCACAAACTGCCCCGGTACGAACTGTCGAGGTTTGACCCTTTCTGAGTTTTTGCTTTACTGGTGGACACATTGGAATGGTAGGTAAGTTGTGAGGCACTATGGATGTGCTCAACCCGGTCATATCTTCATACGACCATGCGAAAATGCCCTCATACTCTCTCAGGAAACGAGTGTACTCTTCCTTCTCTGACGGTGACAAGTGAATGCTTATGCGAGTTTCTTTGACGGTTTCAGAATCTCCCATGTTGACTACCTCAGTCTCGCCCAGGTTGGACTTAGGTTTGTTCTCAAAATTCTCAACTTCTCTGACGATTTCCTCAGGTATCATATCTTATTCTTCCATCACTTCCGAGTCACTATCCTTATGTTGCGTCGTCTCATTAAATGTCACAGTCGTTGGTTCATCAAGGTAAGAAATAGTAATGTTGTACAGAGAAAGATATGAAATATAATAATAATAAAATGTCAAGCCATTGATAAATGTTAAAATGTCAAACAGAGCAATTTTAAATGACTTCAAACAATGTTTTCCAAAGAGAAATACTGAATGGAAAGAAAAAAAAAATTTTAAACAAAATTCTCAAAAGGAATTGTTTTCAAAATAAATGACACTAGCAACCATGCTACCCCGGGACTCGTCGGGCCCTGGATGGTGTGGCGGTCTAGTTCCTGATAAGAGCTCCCTTCTCCACTGTCTGGATGACGAGGCCTTCTCATGAACAGTTTCATGCAAATCCTTTCATCTTTCCCAACTCCTACGAGCTTGTCACAGTATGTCCTTAAATGCACCTTTGGATCACATGTTCCGTCAAACATCTCAAAGTTAGGAGGTTTGTAACCCTACATCAGTTATACGTCTGGCTAAATACAAAGATCTTCATAATTCAAACCCTCAATGCCTTTACCCCCTTCGACACTCTGGACTCGGCTTGTGAGCTTCTTAAGTTCCTTTTCCATATTCTTGATGAGCAGGTCCTTCTCGGCAGATTCTGGTGTGTATGGGGTTTGTTGAGTGGGTTGAGGTAGGGTTTCTACATATATGGTGTTGTTTTGGTAGATACCAGGGGTTTAAGTGTAGTGGCGATCATTGGTTGAATTATGAGGATCGGTAGTAGGTTGTGGTGTATTTTGAGGAGTATGATAAGTAGTAGTTTGCGGATACTGAGTTGGAAGATGTTGGCGTTGAGGAGGAGTTGATACTGGTGGAGGGTTAGGATTTTGATGAGGTATGGCGTATTGATGAGGTGAGGGAGGATTTTGTGGATGTTGGTTTGGTGTGTTTTGAGGAGGTCTTGGGTTCTGGGCATTTTGTTGGTTAATATCCGGGACGTTTAAGGTGAGGGAGAGGTTTACCAAGTTGTGGAACTGCTCAAGTTCCCCTTGCAATTCCAGCATTTTTTGCTCCAGCAGTGGAACCAAATCATTCTGTGCCGGAGTACTCCGACCATCTGAAGTTTCAAAATTTTCTACATGCACAACGTTATCTTTCCTGATATCGCTCATGTCATCCATCTTAGCTTTTACCTTATTTTTAAGATCACTTGGAGAAGGATGAGGTGGAGGACCTCTGGATCTAGTATGATATGCTGATGATGCCGGTATGCACGAACCAACCTTAGGGGATAGGAATAATCAGAACAAAGAAAAGAAAAAAGGTAAGCAAGTCAGTAAGGGATTTAGGATAATATTTGTGGTATTTAAACATGCATTGCGGAACTATAACTTCGCGTCCTAATTTGGGGACCTCATTTGCCTCAGGTAGGCCTAGCGACACATAGGTTTGGAGAAGCTTAATGCCGATAACTTCCTCATTTCATTAATGTAATAAATAAGTCAAACCTCTAAAATGACAATAATTAAAAGAGTTGCTAGTGGCATTTTCCTTAGTACAATCAATTTCTAAAACGACTCTAGAAAAACAAGTAAACAACAATTCTAATCTACTTGGTCCCGGAGGGACCTTCTCCAAGCTTGGCCTTCATGGACCCATCAATCAGATTCCCCAGGTCGCGCATGTCCAGCAACAGATACGACCTTGCTAGGTGTCCTCTTTCATTGCCCTCTGCATTCTGACAATCCATGATCCTTTTCCTCATCTTCCCCTCAAGTTCCATTAGACCCTTCTCTAAGTACTCCAACCTCTTCGTTGATTTTGTAGCAATTTCCCTCCATTCATTGATTGATTCCATGTCTACCTTGTGTTGTTCCAAATGCCTGGCCTCAGGCTCAAAAATTCTTTTGCGCAACCTCTTGTATTTCACATGTGCTTTGGCAGCTTCATCTATGGCCCTGTTTCTTCGATTGACCCCTGGCTCGACCTCTCCCTCCATGTCATCATCCAACCATGATAGGTAGAAATACATATGACCGGCATGGTACCGATCCGGTTCGATGGTATCCTTCTCCATAATAATCTTCAGATGCCACATGTGTTGGGCTTCACACTTAAATGGAATGGCATCACCTTGAAAGTCTTCTTTGTGATGAATCATCTTGGAGACTCGCGGTATGACTTATTTTCTCCCAGCCTGTCTCATGACCCTGACAGGAGCATAAGGATATATACCCCTCAACCAGTTCAGCACTAAGTGAAGAACATCCCTGGACCTGATGATGAACTCTCTAGTAGGGAACCACTCGAACATCCAATGGACCCTGTCATAAGTTAGATTGCTAAAGAAGTGTACCCAATCCACAGCGTTTTCCGGTTGTGCAGACCTGTCTGGGATGAAAGTCATTCTTTTTGGATGGTAGAAAGTTATGTGGTAATTCCATGGTCTCC
This sequence comes from Nicotiana paniculata, assembly GCA_005239505.1. Taxonomy (NCBI): domain Eukaryota; kingdom Viridiplantae; phylum Streptophyta; class Magnoliopsida; order Solanales; family Solanaceae; genus Nicotiana; species Nicotiana paniculata. The sequence continues at coordinate 39,159 of ML352922.1, forward strand.
GTGGAAATTCCTAACGGTACTGTCCTCTTTGATGCTCCAACAACCATATCTGCAGTAACAAATTGCAACCCTCAAAATGTTTGAATCCCTTTTGCAGCGGTCCAGGGCTCGGTATAGCTCTGCTACGATCATCTGGACAATAGTGTAAGACTGTCCCTCAATCCCTTCCATCAAGGTCTTGGTGACCATAGCCAAACGAGTGTGAATCATGTCTCCTTGGATTGGAACTACTATCATACCCAGAAAACAGACAATGAACACAAAAACCCGGCGATGAGTCTAACCTGGGGAAGTGATGGCAAACTCATCATGAAAAATACGGTAGGATGTGTTGTTCCCATATCGCTCGTAAAGGAAGTCTAAAGGTATGTATGACTTCTTCAAGCAAACTCGTCATTCTTTCTAAGACCCATCATTTTCAGAAACACCCTAGAAGTGCGATTTTTCGGTACCAGTAGACCAGGACTATCCCAGGATAGCCCAACAAAACCTCTTATTTCCTCAAGAATGGGATTCATCTCTACATTACCGAAACAAAAGACATCCCTCTTTTCATCCCAGAACATAGTAGTGGCCTCGATCAGTACATTGTTTGGCTGAATGTGTAGCAAGGAGGGTAAATTTTTGAGAACTCTTTTCACATGACATTTGTCGCTTGGCGAGAGATTTTCCCACCAATATAGCAATAAAGGTGGGATGCTTCAGACCATGCCGAACCTAGGGACTTTGTGCCTCATTTTCTGCAAAATAAATAAAGTTAGACCTTTCCCCCTCCGGATTTGAGTATTTACACGTTAATGATTAGCATATCGGCACGTTTTCTCCAAAGAATGCATATATCATGATCATTCCCGTTGGGATTATGGAAATCCCGATGGGATTTGGACAAGGCTTTCCTTAAAGGGTTATTATGCGGACAACAAACTAACCCATGCTAGGTTTGGACATGATGCATGCACAGTTAACATCAGAGTAGGGTTTTTTCATAGAAGTCTAGACTGGTACCCTCAAGTGGACAACTTGAGAGGGAAAGGCACTGAATCATTGACTGCACCGCTGATCGACTAGTTTTACCGCAAATAAGCCTTTCCAAATTTAAAAAGGTAATATAGGAAGAGTGCAGTCACTCATCAAGTGCCGCTATTGTATTAATTGCGCATGAGTGGAATATGATATAGATATTGTAATTATGCAAAAATTGAAATAACACCTTGTCAAGTATTTTGCATGATGAGAAGCGGTAAATACGATATTTAATAATTGTAAAGACAGGAAAGAAAGAAAAACAAGGAAGGAATTAGTTCATATAATAGAGAAATTATAAAAAAAGCGCTAAAACGGGTAGGGATTGGGAAAGACATAAAGATTGAAGCCAGCGAATAGAATTTGCATATTGTAACAAGATTAAACGAATAATCACATGTAAAGGGGAAAATAGGAAGGGGGTGTGCATGTAGCAAATAAACGGTGAATTTAAGCATAAAATAATAGAGACATGCTTATCGAAGGAGACCAATTCACACAGTTCGTTATGGTAAGATCCTAAGGATATCCCCAGCAGAGTCACCATGCTGTTGCGCCCCCTTTTTCTCACGAAATCGGGTTTCGACATTGACAACTCTTTTAAAAAAAAGGAGGAAGGGTTATTAAAATAGAGTCGCCACCTAACGGATTAAGGTGTGTTAGGACACCTATTGCAAATGACTTGGATTTACTAGTTTGCGTCACCAAAGATCGAGTAAGGGCTCAAATTACCTCGAGGAGAAGATGTTAGGCTCTCCTCGAGGTTCACAACGGTGGGTCCTGACTGTACTCAAATCATGTGAATTAGTCTAAGATAAAAGAAACAATGGACAAAGGAAATAAGCGATTTATTTTGAAATAGAAAGGGGGGGGGGGGTCCTAAGTTTTTTAGCCTAAAGGATCACCCCGTTCAACATAAATAATAATTCGTAACTCCCCTAAGATGGGGTGTTACTCATATTATTCAGCGAGCACAACCTTCTACCCGATTAGTATCTTTAAGTTATTTACCTAAAACGCTCTAATCAATTCTAAGTCGTACCCTATGCGTGCACTACCTGTCCCATGCCTCCGGTCCAGGAAGCATTTCGACCTCTATTTTAGGGTGGTTCTAGACCTTAACTTAGGTTGCTCAAAAGGATAAAACTAGACGACATACAGAACAGTTAGGACTTCCAAATAGAAACAAGTAAGGGCTCAAATTATCTTCCGCATTTAGGCAGCAAATGCACGCAAACTGATTAATATTAACAAGCTTCATTAATTGCAAAATCCTATAGGCAGGATATCTATGTGATAAAAAAACCAGTTTCTTAATGCGATTATCAGAACCTACAAAGTTTGCCTACTGATTTTAGCACCATACGGTTAATCCTACCAGCATGGTATCTAGATGTTTTGTGCGATAATAAATAGCGGAAAGTCACAGAGACAGACCTAGAATTATTTGTTGTAATCCTATAGGCATGCTTTCTAGTGAGGATAATAGCACATTAAGCAGGCCAGGCCTTCAACTCACAATAGCTCCAAAAGCCCATACATAGTAGCCAGCAGTGAATGATTCACCCATACCTCAAGGATAAGCATATAGAACCCAAATCTCTAGTGTGTTAGAGTTCCTGAGGGCTTCAAGAACCCAGGGAAGTGCTCACACTAGAGAAGAATGATCAGAACAGTTCAAAGAAGACTAGGGACCAAATCCTAGTGTGTCAGAATTTACGAGGGTCTCATATGAACCCTGAGAAGTGCTCACAATAGGAAGGCTAGGGGATAGAACCTAAATTGCTTTGGTTTTCAGCCAACAAAGAGCGAGGATTCAGGAGAGTAGGAGGGGATTACAGAATCACACATGGAACACAAACAAATAGCAACATATTTGAACTCAGGTAGACTTAATCCAGTTTTAGGAGTTAACAAAGTTACATGCTAATAAAGCCAAATCACAAACATGTTCACAGAGATCACAAAGATTTCAGATCAGATTAAGTCACAGAAAGAAAGCTCATTGATTAGAATTAGGTCAGGAATTGATTAAGATAATTTACTAGAGGTGTTATAGCATAGTGAACACAGAACCAAACATATTGCATGGCAACATGTTCAACAAACAAACTGATGAATCTGTTAAGGCACACATAATTAACCAGTCATGAGGAAGAGGTATGAAAGCCTGTTTAATGCTAAAGATAGTCCTAAATTACACAAAATTAGACAGATTTCATTAATCGATTCATACTAAGTTCAACATATCTTAACTATAAATAATAACATTTAAGGTAACATTAAACAAGTAATCATAGTGGAATAGCAAAGGCTTGAATAAGCTCACCGGTTAAGACGAAACAGGAAAGAAGGAATTCAACAATGTAGCAATTGTCACCAACAGAAGAAAAATAGTTGAGGATTTCTGGCCTTGGCTTCCAGCCGTCTAGGAATCAAAAGCACAGAATAATGTCGCTAGAGAGAATATGAGTGAAAAATTTGAGTTCAAAATTTCATTTCAAAGGGGAGTGGAGAGGGGTTCGAATAATCCTCTTAGCCTCAAAAGAATTGCCCACTTAAATACTGAAGTCAATGATTAAATCAGTAGGGTTGAACCCTAAATTTTCGGTGAAAAATACACAAAACCAGTAGGAAATAAGTTAAAGAATCATATAAGGCAAACAAGAGATCATTGTAAAAAGAAATACACAATCGAACCAGATTTGGTTCAAGTAAAACGGGTCGAAAACCCTAAATTAGGTAAACCCCAAAATCAGCAGAGAATAATGGCAAAGAATCATGTATTAACACATAAAAATGAATGTAGACCGAGATTATTCAAAAGAAACATGAAATTTAATAGTTCAAGTGAAAAGGGTTGAAACCCTAATTTCGGGTAAAACACAAAATCAACAAAAAATAAAGGGAAAGAACACATATTAGCACAGAAATAAACACATATAAGAAATTATTCAAAAGGAAACCTAATATCGAACCAGATTTGGTTCAAGTAAAAGGGTTTGAAACCCTAAATTAGGTAAGCCATAAATCGGCAAAAATAAACATATCCATAAGTAATAGAACAAATATAGATGAAGAAAATATTTAAAAAAAAAGAATTTGAACTAGATTAGGTTCAAACCAAAGAAGATATGGAACCCTAACCTTTAGGGCTTAGTGTGAATCAAGAGAGATATGAGAGAATCATTACAAATAACGCACTTGGATTCGAGATTGTCCAGATTCAAGAGGTAAACACATATTTGGATGGAATCAAAGTGTGGTACTTTCCATGTTTAGGCAAGTGCCTAAGTTATTCCGGAATCTAGCACCAAATAAGGGAAGAACCCTAGAATGGTAAAGGAATAGGGAAGGAATCACATTAGGACCGGGATGTGGGGGCATTTTGGTGAGGCGACGAAGTTTGGGTTCATCAGGGAGGGGAAATGAGGGCGGCGGCTTTAGAGAAACGAGGGTTAGGGTAGAGAGGAGGGATATAAGGGAAGGGGGTCGTTAGTTGTGGGACGTTAATCATTTTGATCAACGGCCAGGATTTAGGCAGATTGGGGGCCGAGTTTTTAATGGATGGGTAGGGTATTGGGATTAGAGTATTGGGCTTAGGCAGAATGGGTTGGTTTGGATAGTTTTAGGTCCGAATTAGTTATAGAATTAGGGCCAGATTTTAAATACCCAATTTTAATAAATAATAATTTACAAAATAATAGATAAATAACAAAATACATTATTTATGCATGTAAATGATTAAAAATAATTGTTTAACATTATAAAAAATCTGAAAGGTTATTTTTGCATAAATAAAGTAATTTAAGTACATATGGGCTATTATTGCAAAAATGTGCAATTTAGCCTAAAAATGCAAATGTAATTATAACAAATGTAAATAAAATTAAAACCTAATATGGGTATAAATTATGAGCTTATATGATTAAATCATCGCAAAAATAATTTGGAGGATAATTATTGGATATTTATATAATAAAAATACAGAAATAAATTGATTTAGAGCCTTTAAAAATCATGAAAAACTATGAAAAAAAAAATGCTTGTATATGTTTGTAGATCGAATGATGGTGCATGTGCACTATTTTGAACGTATATATACATATTTGTAAAATATTTTGGTATCAACAACATCAACAATGTTAGCATAATAATTATATAAAGTTTGTAAATGTTTGTATGGATCAGAATACAAGTTTCAATATCAGAAGTTTCAGTTGGTCCAATATCCATATGAACATATAGAGTGGTGATTAATTGGCACAAGTGGCCATTTTGATAGAAGGGTTTAAAATATCACCAATTAGGTAAATAGGGGGAATTGAGTAGAAATATTTTTTAAATTTATCTAGCATAGATTCAACAACAAAAGTATATCCTTCTTTCTTCTTCAAATTATGGAGTAAAAGAGAAATTTCAGCAATATGAACTAAACCATTTGCAATAGTAGGATAATAAGCTCTAGAAAACTCAAGCGTAGCCACATAAATTTATTGTAAAAATTTTACAACATCTTCAATGACATCGCAAGTTCTAGATGTTAACAAACGGCTAGGATCGGTACAATGAGAATTATCAACTTCAGTTATAGGTATTTTATATTTATAATAATATCTTAAGAATAAATAAGTATAATTCCACCTACTAACTATTTCTTCAGGCATGAGTCTTGGTTTTAGTCCATATACACATTTTACCTTAAATGCATTTAATCTAGCACTTCTGTTATTTCCTTGAATTACACCAACAACTCTTCTAACTAAAGTGATATCATCTCTAAATAATTCAAGGCCACTCTTCACAATTAAATTATAAATATGACATCCACATCTAACATGAATATTTCAAGAAGTGGTGGGTGTAGATGCAATTTTAATATTGTAATAGCAGCATTGTTATTAGAAGCATTATCAAATGACATACACAAAATATTTTCTGCAAGATTATAAAATATAGCAACTTCATGGATGGATAGTATTACTTATAAATGCACCAGTATGACTTTGATCTTCATCATATTTAAAGGAAATAATATGTTTTTGCATACAAAAATTATCATCTATCCAATGACATGTAACAGTCAAATAATCATTTTCCTTTACAGCACGACCAATATCAGAAGTGAGAGAAATTCTACAAGAATGACCGGCGAACAAATAACGGATATATGTCTGATATTGTCCAAAAAGCCTAAAGATATCAGCTCTACAAGTACTTCTAGTAATACCTTTAAACAAAGGATTATAAATTCTTTGAATATAAGTAACAAGATATGGTGAAGCACCAATACTAAAAGGAAAATAACTTAAAATAATCATTTTAGCTAATTCTTCCAGATCTTTCACTATATCGTATTTAACCATTATACCGCCAACACCCGGGTTAAGTTTTTGTTGCCCACCTTCCTCATTAGCACCCCACTACTATGTGCCTACGAAGTTTCCCCGTTCCCCCTCCCTTGCCTCCGGTCTCATGTTTATAAACTTCCTTACAAATTTGACATCTTACATAATTTTTATCTTCTTCTAGTCTTTCAAAAAAATCACAACACTTATTAATCTCCAATTCCTCTTAGTAGGCAGGGGAGGCCTACCTGTGTTACCACGACCTCCACCCCTAATCTACATTTACATTTTCAGGTGAACTTTCAGAAATATGTGTAAAACTATAAAAAGAACCAGCACCACCTCTTGACTTTTTAAACGTTTTCTTACTACTACCACCCCTACTAGTGCACGCTTTTTTGGCTGCTCTGAATATATCTATTATGTAAATTAAATTAATAATTTTAAATAATAAAATAAAAATATACACCAAAGAAGAGAAAGAGATGAAACGTGTATCGAGATTCCAATTTCTGGATGCCGCACTAAATTTGATATCAAACTTCAATTGATGGACTGATACTCGATACCACACTTCACTTGAATACTTGATATTTGATAATTATAATTTTGAATATTTGATGAAACTTGAATAATAAGTAGTTGAGAATTTAAGAGCAATAATCAATATTATCAACATAGAATTGAGAGAGAATTAGAGTAGTAAAAGAGTAAATTGTGTGAATAAAATGAAGAATGGGGGCTATTTATAGTTTTTAAAAGGTTAAAATTATAATTTATCAATTATGAGAGGGGAAGGGCTATTTCTTAAAGGGTACGCCGAAATTGCTATTTTTGCAATAAATAGTTGTCGCCCAACGAGGCTGTAGCCCGGTAAAAACCCGGTAACGCATAACTGCGCTAATCGTGTTCCGATGATCCGATTACCAAATTTTGTTCGTTCAAGCTCGGCTCCCTGCCCAACCCTTCCCAGCTCGTCCCCACCCCCTACAGTATCGGGTTGACCCCGGGCTGAACCGGGTCGAACAAGGCTGTGAACGGGCCAGCCCGACCCGATTAACAAGTATAGGCTAAACATCTCAATTTTTTGAAAAAAATACTTTCGACTAAAAAAAAGATATTTTTGACAAAAAAAGAAAGCTTGGCCAAACTGACTATAAGTTTGAGTTGAGATAATTCACCATTCCAATGTTACGATGGTTTAGAAGCTGTCCAAGCATATTGGTTGTTGGGACCTCCACTCAAATAATTTACGGTTCTTTAGTCTTTCTTGTTCCTTAATTCTTTAACCTCCCCCCCCCCCCCCCCCNCTCTTACTGTTAAGCCGTCTTCAACTATTCTTTCTTTACTCCTTTCCGCATCGGGGCTCTCCCCCTTTTTTAGTTACAAATGAAATCATGAATTTTATCCTCTTTAATTTCACTCATGTTCCACGATTTTTCTTTGTATATTTTTTCTTTTTCTTTTTAATTTTACTGTTGTCTCTCTCCAGCATTTGGTCTTCAGTAGTACTAGCTAGTACAAAATAAGTACAAATTTCAAATCGAAGATTCTTATTCTTATTTTTCCAATAACAGGCCCACTGGCCCAATTTTGTTGTTAGCTGATAATGGAAAACAAAAGGGTGAGTCAAACTAACATCACTAAGTACTAGTTTAAATTATAAGAGAGGGGAAAATTAATGTAAGCAAGAATTATCAAAGATTAATGGATTTATATTTGAGTTAAAACAAAACTGTTCTCCAAACTAAGTAGTTTGCTTCACATATCATTCTCTATGAACATTTCCAATCTATAGTATTTGAGAAGTATCCATCAACCATTATATAATGAACTTCTATAACTTTGACTTTGAGAAGTCCTATGGCACTCTAAGAGGAATGTCAGCCGATAGAAATGATCAAGAAAAGGACTATACACGTTATTATTATCAATTCCTAGTTGCATTATAGATATGTCTATATGTACTTATACTTTATTTTGTCGTATAACTATCAGATATTCAAACGTATGCTAACTAATCCAAATTCGCATCGTGTATGGTCCATTTAAAAGGAAAGTGCTTCATATTCAGAGTTTTTTGGTTCCCAAAACTCGAATCTGAAGACTTTGGCTAGTTAAGGTCGGAGGGGTCCCATCCTCCCACGACACCCCTTGGTGGAGTGTATTTATATTATAGTTCTCTATACAAATTTTGTTGTAAAACGTGTGATGGATATCCTGAAAGTGCTGCTCATTCTTTTCTTGCCATTTTTGGTTGTCTATGCCAAAAATGATTGCTCAGAATCATATTGTCCTAAAAATAAGTTCCCTATAAGATTCCCATTTTACCTAGAAAACCAACAGCCTCAAAATTGTGGCTATCCTGGCTTTAATCTTAAATGCAACAGCCAAGGATACACAGTTGTTAATCTTCCTTTTTCTGGGGAATTTTTAGTCCAAAGCATACAATATTACAAATCAGGAATTCAGCTATATGACACTGATAATTGTCTAGCACGTCGACTAATGAAGTTGAACCTTTCTTCTTCTCCTTTCGAAGCTTATGTGATTGAGAATTACACTATCCTAAGTTGTCCATCAGAGTATCCATTGACCTTCAGATCACTCGTTGTTGATTGCCTTAGCAACGACACAACGGATTTATTAGCATTTTATGATGGCTCAGATTATGAAAAATATATGCCTGGGTGTAACGTTACTGCTAGAAATTTGTCTATAGCATCGAATGATTTAAAATATTCAGATTTGCTTGGTTTAAGCTTGACATGGAGTGTGCCGAATTGTACAACTTGTGATGCAAAATTTGAGTTATGTGGATTTGAAAACTACTCAACCAACAAAGAAATTCGTTGTTTTGCTCGTCCCAAATCAGGTAAAGAACCTCCTTCAATTTATATTGTTATATATATGGATCAGAATAATTACAGGAATTATCTGGATTTGAAATTGAAATTTCTAAGAAGCGTAGTAATAATATGGGAAAAAGACTATACATAAAAATATTTTGTATGTGTTATATACAAAAATTATATAAATCTAATACGCTTTTTTGACTATCGAGTGTAAATAGTTTCTGGCGCGAGCTAAAAGTGAAATAATCCCTAATAATATCATTAATCAACAGAGGTAACATTTTGATCCCGAACACATTTATCCTGTTCAACCCATCCAAGGTTGGGCCGGTCAGTGAACCCCTTATTTGTTGAACCCAACCCATCTCAACCCTATCTAAAGTTGGGCTGAATTTTAGCCCAAATTGATCCATAAGTAACTTCGCTCAAATATCATAAAAATAATATTTTTTGTTCAATATGTAATAATTGACCATTACAAAAGAAAAAAAGTCTTATGTGATAATTAAATAATTCATAAGAAAATAACATACAATAACTAAAGTTTGATAAGAGTTGGGCGGGTAGCTTTAAATCAAATTTTAGCTCATCCTGATCCAGACCATCTCAACCCAAAAAACTTTTCGACGGATCAATAACATGTCCATTTATTGACTCAGCCCATTATAACCCGTCCAAAATCAATTCAATCGGCCCATTTGACACCCCTGTTACTCAATATGGATCATAGAGAAAACTTCTTTTCTCTTTGTTTTTTGTGTACTAATTGATGTATTTTTATGTAGCAGGAAGCTCAGAAGGTCAGCCAATTGCTAAAGTGATTGCTTTGTCTGTGGCCATTCCAGCAATCAGCCTATTGCTACTTATAATATTTGGCATATCATTGAGGATATATTGTAATAAAAGAAGGGAAGCCAGCAGATGAAAATCTTGATTCTTATTTGTGGATTGTGAATTCACCTGCCTCGTATGGATGGCAGTTGGACAATAAGCTATTATGGTTTTATTTTGTTTTTATTTTCGCTTTGTGAGTGTTTGAATTTTATTTGGAGATAACTATATTCTAGGCTTTTTTTTTTTTTTTTAGAGAGAATTGATGTTTTGTTTTTTTTAAACATTTGACAATAAGAGATTTTGTATTGAAGAATAAAACAAAAACATGCCCTATAAATTAAGTGTTTTTCTTTTCTTTTCGGGAAGTTGGGGTAGGGGAGGTGTGGAGAACACAAGAAGATCAACTAGTATTTCTTTTGGGGCATATCACTAACACTGGTTTAACAACTAAAGACTATTGATTTAACAACTACTAAACCTATATATAGTTAGATTCTCTATATAAACGTTCATATATAATAATATTTTGTTAGAAATTTACCGTCTCTTCTGGAGACTTTTAGTGTGGCCTACATATAAAGTAATAAATTATTTATCTTGTCTCACAAAGTAAATAATATATCAGATAATATTCTATAGTTATGCATATATGGTAGTGTATACGGTAGAAATTGGGGCTACCCGATTTCTCTATTTGATCGAGATTGTGACGAGCTACGACGTCGAGTCTGGAATCAAGGCCTCTTTCCAGATCGAGGTCGATATCAATCGAGACCAGAAGAGATAGCCTTCGATTAATATCGAGATAGATTTGTAACCGAAAGGGCGAGATATCCACGATTGGTCGAGGATCGTGGCGTGAATCTCGGAACGGATCAAATCTGTAGCGGTTAATCAGTCGTTTATACGATTTCCTACTGTAATTAGAACTATACCTTAATTAGGACTCCTCTACTATAAAGAGGGATCCCATTCATTTGTAATCATCATATCTCACTGAGAAAAATATATACAATCGTTTATTTCCTGCCATTCGTTTTACTTACTGTTGACCAGAGTTGTTTTATTCTTTACCATTCTTACTATATCACCTCGAGGTTACATCAATTCGAGGTCGAGGCTTTGCTTACACACTGGCTTGATTTATTTTACCATCCAATTTATCCATTTATTTTCTCGTTTATCAATTGATATTGGACGAAATCACATATCCTTAAAACCACAATATAAGTTTAATTATTATCCGAATTTTAGGGTAAACAGTATGGCGCCCAACGTGGGGCCAAGGATATTAGTGATTATTCAATACTGATTCCGATAACACATATTATTTTACGCTTGTTCTTGTCAAGTATTTTTGCTTTCAGGTTAAAACATGTCAAACTCACAAAACGCACCCACATATGGTGACAATGGCCTCGAATTCCACGGGGAAAACGACAATGTATTTTCTCTAGGAGTCGAGGTGCCACAAACTGATCTCGGGGGAGCACCGGCTGCCAACCTAGTCGACGTCAGTTCGCACATTGCTTTGGATGCGAACCTGGGCGCAGACCCCGAAGGGAGTGTATGCAGAGTAGGCCGATCTGGTGGCCAAGGTGCACATAGCAGAGGAGATGGATGATTTAGTCTCTAGGTAATATTCGCAATGCTACAGGCTCAGCAAGGCACTATTGCACAACTACAAAATCAACATAGAACTCCGAGTGGGGTCAAACCAGAAGCCACCCGCCGTGCCGAGTCAGTACTGGAGAGGTCGAATAATAACGAGCCGGGGATCGATCCCGCAACAATGAAAATGCTCGAGGAGCTCACTAAAAGAATTGAATCGAGAGAGAAGAAAATTGAAGCTAATGATAAGAAAATGGAAACATACAACTCTCGAGTTGATCAGATATGAGGGGCACCGCCAATTTTGAAAGGAATGGATTCGAAAAAATTTGTACAGAAGACGTTTCCTCCAAGTGTGGCTCCGAAGGCCATTCCAAAAAAATTTCACATGCCGGATATACCTAAGTACAATGGGACCACCGATCCCAACGAGCATGTCACCTCCTATACATGCGCCATCAAAGGTAACGATTTGGAAGATGATGTGATCGAATCTCTTTTATTGAAGAAGTTTGGAGAGACTCTATCGAAGGGCACAATGATTTGGTACCACAATCTACCGCCAAATTCCATTGACTCATTTGCCATGTTAGCAGACTCTTTCGTGAAGTCACATACTGGGGCCATAAAGGTTACGATGAGGAAATCAGACCTTTTCAAAGTAAAACAGAAGGATAATGAAATCTGAGGGAATTCGTGTCCCGATTTAAAATGGAATGCAAGGAGTTGCCACCATTCACAGATGATTGGGCTGTTCAAGCTTTCACTCAGGGGTTGAATGAACGACGTTTGATAGCATCGCGTTAACTGAAGCAAAATTTGATCGGATACCATGCAGTGACTTTTGCCGATGTACATATTCGGTACCAATCGAAGATTAGGGTCAAAGATGACCAAATTAGGAACTCCTTCTGGTTCAGTATATCCGAACAGGTCCGCAGCCAAAAATTAGAGGGACATCAATAGGGAAACTTGGTCGAACAAAGACCGATATCAACCATACATCGCAGAGCGCAAGAATAACATCCCAGGACGTAATTCTGCCCGAAACGATCGGAGAAGTGATCGAGGATAGAATTCTCGGGGACATATGAGAAAAAGTGGTTTTGATAAGTATGCTGATCCTACAAAGGCACCTATGTTGTCGGAATATAATTTTAATGTGGACACATCAGGCATTGTATCGGCAATTGGAAGAATCAAAGACACTAGATGGCCCAGGCCGATATAGATCGATCCTTCCCAAAGAAACCCCAACTTGATGTGTAAATATCATGGCACGCATGGCCACAGAACCGAGAATTGCAGGCAACTAAAAGAGGAGGTAGACCGTCTATTCAACGAGGTCCACCTTCGAGAGTTCCTAAGTGATCGAGCCAAGAAACATTTCAGAGAAAGGGACGCCAACAGGAAAAATGAACAGGAGGAGCCAAATCATGTAATCCATCTGATTGTCAGCGGGGTCGATATTCCGCAAGGGCCGATGTTCAAACGCACTAAGGTATCAATCACTAGGGAGAAATGAACCCAAGATTATGTACCAAAAGGCACCGTATCATTCAACGACGATGAAGTAGAAGAAATTTCTCAACCTCACAAAGACGCTCTGGTAATTTCTATCTTATTAAATAAAGTTCGAGTTAAGCGTGTTTTAGTGGATCAAGGTAGCTCGGCAAATATCATTCGATCGAGGGTCGTGGAGCAGCTCGGCCTACAAAACGAAATCGTTCCCGCATCTCGGGTCTTGAACGGTTTCAATATGGCCAGCGAAACAACTAAAAGAGAGATCATCCAACCGATTAACGTGGCTGGAACTATCCAAGAAACTAAGTTCCATGTAATTGAGGGCGACATGAGGTACAACGCCCTGTTTGAGAGACCCTGGATTCACTATATGAGGGCAGTCCCTTCGACTTTCCATTAAATAATGGAATTACCTACAGCGGACAGGGTGAAAATAGTATACGGGGAGAAGCACATTGCAAATGAAATATTCGCAGTCGATGAGGTGATACCAATATTGGCACTTTCGGTTAAAATGATCAGACATCAAAGGAAAACATTAGGCTAAATAGCAATCACAGCCACCAGCCTCGACTGAATCGAGAAAGCAGGAAATAGAGGAAGAAGAAGATGAAGATTACTGGACTCCTCGAACCTTCGTTGTTCTTGAAGATTCCGATGCCACCAAATCAACAGTCAAAGAGCCAGAACCGGTTATATTGATCGAGTACCTGCCCGAGAGAAAGGTATACCTGGGGACAGAGTTAACCCCCGAACTCAAGAAAATAACTTATTAAATTTCTTATTGATAACATGGATTGTTTTGCTTGGTCCCACTTAGACATGACAGAGATCCCACCAGAGATAACAACACATCGATTGAGTCTAGACCTAAAGTTCAGGCCAGTGAAACAAAAGAAAAGGCCCCAGTCCGAGGTAAAACATGCATTCATTAAGTGACGAGGTAACTAAACTTCTCAAAATAGGATCCATCCAGGAGGTATCCTGAATGATTAGCCAACGTAGTCGTAGTCCCTATAAAAGGGAACAAACTTAGGATGCATGTAGATTATAAGTATTGGAACAAGGCATGCCCCAAAGATTCTTTCCTTTGCTTAACATCGATCACATGATCGATGCCAGGGTTGGCCATGATATCCTTAGTTTTCTCGATGCCTATTCCGGATACAATCAAATTCAAATGAACCCGGAAGACCAAGAAAAGACTTCATTCATCACCAAGTATGGAACATATTGCTATAACATAATGCCTTTTGGGCTACAAAACGCAGGAGCTATCTACCAACGCCTAGTAAATAAAATGTTCGAAGAACAAATAGGTAAGTTAATGGAAGTATATATTGATGATATGCTAGTAAAGTCCCTGCGCACAGAGGACTATTTGTCACATTTGTAGGAGACATTCAAGATATTGAGAAAATACAACATGAAGCTCTACCCGAGAAATGTGCTTTCGGGGTCGGTTCGGGCAAGTTCCTTTGTTTCATGGTATCGAATCGGGGGATCGAGATCAACCCTGATAAAATTAAGGCTATCAAAGACATCACTCTCGTGGACAACGTTAAAGTCGTACAAAGGCTGACAGGGCGGATAGCTGCCTTAGGCCGATTCATCTCGAGATCATCAGATCAGAGCCATAGGTTCTTCTCTCTACTCAAAAAGAAGAACGATTTCGCCTGGACCCGGAATTCCAGCAGGCGTTAGCAGAATTGAAATGATACCTCTAGAGCCCACCTTTGCTTCGTACTCCAAAGGCATATGGAAGGCTCTACTTATACTTAGCTGTCTCAGAAATCGCGGTAAGTGGTGTCCTAGTTTGAGAAGAGCAAAGTACGCAATTTCATGAGTATTATGTAAGTCGAACTCCAGGAGAAGCAGAAACTAGATATCCACACATAGAAAAATTGGCACTTGCTCTAATAAGTGCCTCTTGGAAGCTAAAACCATATTTTCAATGTCACTCAATATGTTTATTAACCACTTACCCACTTTGTAATGCTTTACATAAGCCCGAACTATCGGGCCGATTGGACAAATGGGTCGTCAAACTCAGTGGGTACGATATCGAATATCAACTCCGAATGGCCATCAAGTCTCAAATTTTGGAAGACTTCGTGGCCGATTCACGCCAACCCTCGTACCCGAAGTTGAAAAGGAACTTTTGTTGAAATAGGGTACATTGTCGAGGGTGTGGATCATTTTTACAGATGGCGCTTCGAATGTAAAGGGGTCCGGGCTAGGCATTGTTTTGAAGCCGCCCACGGGCAATACTATTAGACAATCCATCAAAACTTCTAAGTTGACTAATAATGAGGCCGAATACGAGGCCATGATTGTAGGTCCCGAACTAGTTAAAAGCTTGGGAGCGGAAGTCATCGAAGCCAAGTGAGACTCCCTACTGGTATTCAACCAAGTAACAAAACCTTTGAGGTTCAAGAGGATATAATGCAAAGGTATTTGGACAAGCTGCAGGTGACTTTACACTGTTTTTGAAGAATGGACTTTGCAGCATGTGCCTCAAGAGCAGAATGGTGAAGCGGATGCCCTTGCAAATTTGGGATCATCAGTCGAGGATGACGAAATCAGCTCGAGGACTGTCATTCAACTCTCAAAATCCGTAATCGAAGAAGGTCACGCTGACATAAACTCCAAGTGCTTAACTTGGGATTGGAGGAATAAATATATCGAGCATTTGAAAAACGGAAAGCTCCCGTCGGATCCTAAAGAATCGAGGGCTCTATGAACAAAAGCTGCTTGATTCACATTGGCTGAGGATGGAACATTGTACAGGAGGACGTTTGACGGACCGTTAGCAGTATTCTTGGGACCAAGGGACACCGATTATGTCCTACGAGAAGTTCACGAAGGTACTTGTGGGAACCACCCCGGTGGCGAATCACTAGTTCACAAAGTCATCCGAGCAGGATACTATTGGGATAGTATGGAAAAGGACACTAAGGAGTTTGTTCTAAAATATGATAAGTGTCAAAGGTATGCACCAATGATCCACCAGCCCTGAGAACAACTTCATTCGGTCCTATCCCCATGGCCATTTATGAAATGGGGGATGGATATCGTCGGCCCTCTGCCATCAGCCCCAGGTAAAGCTAAATTCATTTTGTTTATGACTGACTATTTTCTAAATGGCTTGAAGCACAGGACTTTGGGAAAGCCAGAGAAAAATATGTTATAGACTTCAGTTGGGATCACATCATATGCCAGTTCGGGATACCTGCCGAAATTGTATGCGACAACGAAAAGCAATTCATCGGCAGCAAGGTAATAAAGTTTCTCGAAGATCATAAAATAAAAAGGATCTTATCGACACCGTATCATCCAAGCAGAAATGGACAGGACGAATCAACGAACAAAACCATCATTCAGAATCTGAAGAAAAGGTTGAACGCCACCAAGGGAAAATGGAGAGAAATAACCCAAAGTCCTTTGGGAATATCGAACAACATTGAAGTCCAGTACGGGGGAAACTCTATTCTCCTTAGTATATGGCTCTGAAGCCTTGATTCCAGACAAAGTCAGGGAACCCAACGCTAGATTTTGACCCACTACAAAAGAATCAAATCACGAGGCTATGAATACAAGCCTCAAACTATTGGATGAAAATGAGAAGCCTCCCTCGTCCGAATGGCCGCACAAAAACAACACATCGAAAGGTATTATAATCGAAGGACCAACCTTTGCCACTTCAGAATCGGGGACTTGGTCCTGAGAAAATTCACCATCAACACTCGAGACCCTAATGAAGGAAAACTCGGACCAAATTAAAAAGGACCCTATCAAGTCCTCGATATCGTCGAAAAGGGATCTTACAAGCTAGGCACGATAAATAGCGATCAACTACTAAATAATTGGAACATCTCACTCCTCAAGCAATATTATTGTTAAGGTACATTTTACACTAACTTATTTTCAGGTGTTGGAGTAAAAGTATCATCTCATCAAGTAGGAAGATATTAGGTCCTTAAAGCACGCGCTGCACCCATTCCGGAAAGGTTCTTAACGAGACAACCATTGTTCGTGCTGACTTAGAGTATCTGAGGTCTCCTTAAATCAACCTCGAATACTGGGGGGCATCACCCTTGGATGTTATATTTTCAAGGATAATACTTCATGTCAAAGGGGCCTCAATAGGAAAAATTTTGTAATGGGCCAAACGGTCAAATGACTGTGTCTGTATAGATTAGTCGAGCCCCAATCAAATGGTCGAACGAACTGTGTATGTACGCATGTATGAACTATTCAAAGAAGTACTTTTCCTTATTAGGTATTATGTGCATCAATAAAATTTTTCTACTTTATGAGCTCCGTACTTATGATTTTTTTATGAAAAATGGTCAAGGACTGCTGTCGAAAATCAACATGTTTGAATTATCTAAACTCAAAACCATAAGACCTCAAAGAGGCAAACCTCGATTTATAGGCCAAGGCCATCATTCGGGGACTAATACTTCGAACAAGTTCGAAATGTTATTGGGAAATAAGCCCAAGAGGCATAACCAAAGGCTACAGCTAAATTAACGTGGCTCGGAGACGTCCGAATCCCGCAATAAAAACAGGCCTTCGAATTCTTTGAAAACCGGTTAGAAAGGCTATCCTCGGTAAAATAATCAAAGGGCTTCCATAATATCAACCCTCAAAAAAACTTAAGAGGTATCAAATTATTCAAATACAAACTTGTGCTAAGGCACAAAAAGCAAAGGGGGTTCGATCAATATTAAACCCTCAAAAAACCCAATGGGTAGAAAATTCATGCTAAGGCATAACAAAATTTTATATAAAGTCTTTAAGCCGAAAAAGGGGGAAAAAGCCATTCTTTTAAGGCCATATCGGCCCGATTCAAAGAGCCTAAGGGTCGTTGCATTTTAGAGTTTGAGAATACGTTCTCACTCAATTCGGACCTAAGGGCCATTGTATCTTAAAGTTCGAGAATATGTTCTCACTCAAATCTAACCTAAGGGTTTCACTACTTCGAACTCGAATAAAAACTCATTCGACTATAGTTTGGGAATCCGTTCTCGCTCAATAAAAATGGCTTCGAGTTCATGTTTTACTCAAACTCGACTATAAGAGCAATACTATGACTTCGGTCAAGTTTCCCATAATCGAAGTCTCAGACATATTATTGAAGGCATAAAGTGTGCTAAAACTTCACAAGGCACAATGCAAGTTTCGGGACAAAATTTAAGAAGGATTTCAGAAGGGAAATATCTTTATATTTATACTTGAACAAAAGTCTGTACAAAAGACCGACAAAGGTCCTACACAAAATAAAATAAAAAAGTACAAGTGCTAACTATGCTCGTGGACGAATTCTTCCGCGGGGGAAGCTTCCTCCTTGGGCCCTTCACCTTTATCAGACCCGTTCTTGCTGCCTTCATCTTCGTCTTCGTCATCGGAGGATGCCAATAGCCTGGCATCGGCTTAGAGCATATTAGCTTGAGCTATCTCCTCATAAATGTCAATGCCTCGAGCATGAATTTCCTCGAGGGTCTCCCTCCGAAATTGACACTTAGCCAGCTCAGTAGTACATTGCACTCGATCGGTGGCCTCCCTCAACTGAGTTTGAGCAGCCTCGACGTCAGCCAAGTATACAGCTATTGACTTGTCAGCCTGGGCCTTCGCCTTTTCGACCTCAGCTTGGGCCTCAACAAGTTCGGCCTCAAGCTCTTTGATCCTTTTGGCCCAAGACAAGCACTTCTCTCTAGAACTACGAAGTTGAACTTTGGCCGATGATTGTTTGGTCAAGGCAGCCTCTTTCTCCGCAGCAAGGCGGTCCATGGATTCTGATGGCAGTCAGCTTTAACTTGATAGACTTGTCCTCGGAACAACTCGATCTTCTCAATTTTGTGCTACAATTGAGACATCGAAACGTTAGCTTCCACCCTTGTATTGAGCTCTTATTTTTTCAAAAAACAATTACCTGCTCGTTCATTTAGGCTTCCTCCTTACGGTCCTTGGCTAAGTTGGCTCGGAGTTCCTTGAGCTCCTCATCCTTCTGCCCACAAAGGAGCTTGAGAGCACTCCTCTCCTCAGAAAGCTTTTGAAACTTGGCCTCACACTGGTGTAGGCCAGCCCGAGACTTGGAGAAGGCCTATATGAGAAAAGATGAAAGTTAGAAAGAAAGAAGGAAACATGAAAGAAAAGTACAACAACAGGAATTAACACTTACTCGAGATAAAAGCCGTTGGGCCTCTTCAAATAGGGTAGACGCATCATTGAGGTCAGAGGCATCATCGACCCCGGTAAAGCAATCCCGAAAGGGATCCTCTTCACTGGGGACTCCACCTACGTTAGGGGTCCTTATAGCCTGAGCTTCTCTTATTGCCTCCTCGGAGAAATCCGGTAGAGAAGACGAGTGATCTGTTGTCACTGCCCTGATAGAGTCACTCGGGGTGCTCTATTCGGTTCTGGGGGTCTCAGAACCAGCCCCCATTTGAATGCTTGTTGCTGGTCGAGGAACAATCTCGACCTCAGGCGACTCAGAGACTTCACTCGAATTCTTCTTCGAAGCCTCCTCATCCTGAGGTTGGAACTTGATAACCGCCGCCGGTTTTGAAGACTTGGCGGCCTCTGCGGTCTTCCTTTGTCGAATCACCAACGCCGAGTCATCACCCTCTTCTTCTTCTTCTTCTTCTTCTTCTTCTTCTTCTTCTTATCTCAACCTTTGGACTGAGTCTATGGTGAGAGCAATGACTTTACTTCTGGTCCTTCGAGCTAGGGTACTTTGGGTTTGGGGTCCTATCACAACCCGAAATCCCACCTTCAGGCCGTGATGGAGCCTAACGTTGCACCCGCTAGACAAGCCAACATGTTACCTAAATTGATTTATTAACAAGTGAAAATAACAAACACTGACTAGGTAATTGGGATAAAGTTCGGAAGTATTAAAAACTCTAAATACCAACAACTAATAACGAAGAAATCCCTCTAAGTACAAAACCCAGAAATGGAGTCACAACCTCACGAACCAGTCTAAGATTTAGCTAAAAACAACAGTTTGAAATAAAATGATATATCTGTCTGGAAACACATAGATGACAGAATGAAAGATAGACAGTGACACCGAGATCCACGAACACCTGCGGAAATACCTTGGTGTCGTCTGGAATGGACTGAAGGACACTCCCCCTAACGAGGTCCTCTGGGTCCGGCTGCGTAATCTGCACAACATAAAGAAGTGCAGGTGTAGCATCAGTACAACCAACCCCATGTACTGAGTAAGTGCCGAGTCTAACCTCGGCGAAGTAGTGACGAGGCTAGGACACGACAATAAATTGTACCTGTGCAGTTCAATAGTATAGCAGAAAATAAACAAGAATACAGTTACGGGGAAGAACATACTGGGGATAAGAGGGGAAACAATTTCTAAAACAGTAGAGTCAAGTACTAACTGGCATGTAGAAGTAAAACAGGAAATATCAACCCGAACAAGTAAAATAGACAGGAGAAAACACGGCATGACCCCTCATGCATCAATAATAATCAATCGGCACGAAATGTCCCCTCATGCATCAATAATAATCAATCGGCACGAAATGTCCACTCGCGCATAAATAATAATCGATCGGCACAGAATGTTCCCTCGTGCATAAATAATAATCGATCGGCACATAATGTTCCCTTGTGCATAAATATAATCATTGGCACAGAATGTTCTCTCGTGCATAAATATTAATCACTCGACATGGAATTATTTCCTCGTGCATGATGAGTATAAAAACAACAATTGATATGAAAGTTTAACACTATGACATTTCAAATGTACAGAAATAATCAACAAAATTCTATTGTCCCGGCAAGGGATTCAGCTATAACAAATCTCACTCAGAAGTATAATATCAACAGTAAAACCCTCAGCTGAACACATAATCAATAACTTTCCACGTCATGAAGTAACCTCAAGGTACCAATTCCAAGGTTCCCAATAATTCACAGCACAGAGGATATCAAAGAACATTAAATAACTCATCAAAATTCGACTCACGGGCATGCTTGACCACAACATATAGGTACCCGTCACCTCACCTATACGTTGGACATGAATTACACATAGAAAATAAGACTCTATACCTAGTCCTTCAAGCTAAGGTTAGACCAAATACTTACCTCGGCTCCAAGAATACAAGTCAAGCCTCAATCACGGCCTTTCCTTATACATTTCCCATAATTCTTCCAAAAATACCAAAATTTGACCCCGGGTCCGCTTGGTCCAAACTCGAGGTTCGAACCAAAACCCGATCACCCATTCCCCCATGAACCTTAATATACAGTTTGTTTTGAAATCCGACCCCAAAATGAGGTTGAATTCTCAAAATTTCCAAAAGCCCTAACTCTACCCAAACCCCCCAATTTCTACCCTTGATTCCATGTTTTTAGACCTAAAATCTAGTGGTTGATGAAGGAAAATGGAATAAATTAGAATTAAGAGCACTTACCTATGAAGATATGGTGGAATGGTCTCCTAAGACTCACCCAAGAAGAGTGGAGAAGAAGAAAATGGTGAAAGATATGAAAATCCCGTAATAGGTATTCTGTTTTTGAGCAATTAAATAACTGGGCGGATTTACCTTACGCGATCGCAATAGAAGGACTGCGATCGCGGAGAGTACTGGACTTCAGACTTACGCGATCGCGAAGTGAGGTGTGCGATCGTAGAGAACCTGGACGTGGACCCACGCGATCGCGAATGAAAGAATGCATTCGCACAGATTAATTGCTGCCCAACCCCACAGGAGACTTACGCGATCGCGGGCATAGGGGTGCGTTCGCGTAGAGCTAAAAACCTAAGGCTCCGCATTCGCACCCATCTCTTTGCAATCACGCAGAGCAAATTGACCCCCTTCCCAAATTGAACATCGGAATCGCGTGCGCTACACTGCGATCGCATTGAAGGAAATAGCTGCACACCAGAAACAGCCTAAAACACCAGAAATTTCCTATGTTTAGCACCCCGACACCTACCCGGAACTCACCCGAGCCCTCGGGGCTCAAAACCAAATATACACACGCCTTCAAAATCATCCTAAGAACTTATTCGAGTAATTAAACCACCAAAATAACATCAAAGCAATGAATTAAACTCAAAAATTCATAGAATTTCCTCAAACTTCATAAACTATCACATCTTCAATTTTTGATCCGGAACACGTCAAACCAAGTCCGTTTATTTCTAAATTCTACAGATAACTCACATAACACATATTGAACCTGTTCTGGGCTCCGGAACCATAATACGGGCTCGGTAACACAGATTTCACATCAAAGTTCATTTTCAAAAGTCTTTATTATTTTCAGAAAATAATTTCCTTTAAAAATTCATTTCTCAGACTTGGGACCTCACAATTCTATTCCGGGCATACGCTCCGGTCCCATATTTTCCTACGGACCCTCCGGGACCGTCAAATCACGGGTCCGGGTCCGTTTACCAAAAATGTTGACCATAGTCAACTTTATTCAATTAATTATCATCAATTCAACTGTTAACACATTTCCACATAAAGGCTTCCCGACTACGCTCCCGAGCTATGCACACACATCGAGTAAGATTAACGAAGGCTTTCGGGGCCTCGGAACATAGTTTTTGCTAAATTTACACAAGATGACCTTTTGGGTCATCACAATCTCCACCTCTAAAACAACCGTTCGTCCTCGAACGGACATACAAAAGGTACCTTAATCGGGGAAAAGGTGGGGATATCGGCTCCGTATATCGAGCTCGGACTCCCAAGTAGCTGCCTCAACAGGCTGACCTCTCCCCTGAACACGAACCGAAGGATAACTCTTCGATCTCAACTGTCGCACCTGCCGGTGTAATATGGCTACCGGCTCCTCCTCATAAGACAAATCCTTGTCCAACTGGACACCACTGAGGCCATGTACATGAGATGGATCCGCAATATACCTCCGGAGCATAGACACATGAAATACCGGATGCACGACTGACAAACTAGGTGGCAAGGCAAGTCTGTAGGCCACCTCTCCTACCTTATCCAGTATCTCAAATGGACCAATGTACATAGGGCTCAATTTTCCCTTCTTCCCAAATCTCATCACGCCCTTCATGGGCGACACCCGAAGAAATACCCGGTCGCCTATCATAAATGCCAAATCTTGAATTTTGCGATCCGCAGAACTCTTCTTCCTGGACTGAGCTGTACGAAGTCTATCCTGAATGATCTTCACCTTGTCCAAGGCATCCTGGACTAACTCAGAACCCAACAATCTAGCCTCTCCCGGCTCAAACCATCCGACTGGAGACCGACACCGTCTACCATACATTGCCTCATACGGAGCCATCTGAATGCTCTACTGATAGCTGTTGTTGTAGGCAAACTCAGCTAAAGGCAAGAATTGGTCCCATGAACCACCAAAGTAAATGACACAAGCTCGCAACATATCCTCCAAAATCTAAATAGTACGCTCGGACTGCCTGTCCGTCTGAGGATGAAATGCTGTGCTCAAATCAATTTGTGTGCCCAATTCTTGCTGAAATACTCTCCAGAAATGGGAGGTAAACTGAGTACCTCGGTTTGATACAATGGATATGGGCACACCATGCAGTCTAACAATCTCTCTCATATAGATCTTTGCCAACTTCTCTGCTGAATATGAAACTGATACTGGGATGAAGTGCGCTGACTTGGTCAGCCTATCCACAACGACCCATACTACATCAAACATCCTATGAGTCCATGGGAGTCTAACTACAAAGTCCATGGTGATACGCTCCCACTTCCACTCGGGAAGCTGAATCTGCTGCATCAAACCACCGGATCTCTGGTGCTCGTAATTAACCTGTTGACAGTTCAAGCACCGAGCTACATAAGCTACAATATCCTTCTTCATCCTCCGCCACCAATAGTGATTCCGCAAGTCTTGGTACATCTTTGCGGTGCCCGAATGAATAGAATACCAGGAACTATGGGCCTCCTGAAGAATCAACTCACGAATACCATCCACATCAGGTACACAAATCCAACCATGCATCCTCAAAACTCCCTCATCATCAACCGTAACCTGCTTGGCATCTCCGTGCCTGACTCTATCTCTAAGAACACATAAATGGCGATCATCATACTTCTTGGCCCGAATACGGTCATACAATGAAGAACGGGCTACGGTATGGGCCAAAACACTGCCAGTCTCAGAAACCTCCACTCTCACAAATCGGTTGGCTAAAGCCTGAACATCCAAAGCAAGAGGTCGCTCTCCGACTGATAAATAAGCAAGACTACCCATACTGGCTGACTTCCAGATCAAAGCATAGGCCACCACATTGGCCTTCCCCGGATGATAAATAATGATAATATCATAATCCTTCAGCAACTCTAACCATCTCCTCTGCCTCATGTTCAACTCCTTCTGTTTGAACAGATACTGTAAGCTCTTATGATCCGTGAACACCTCACATGGCACACCATACAAATAATGCCTCCAAATCTTCAATGCGTGCACAATAGCTGCTAACTCCAAGTCATGAACTAGATATATCTTCTAATGAACCTCCAACTGAAGAGAAGCATAGGCTATAACCTTGCCATCCTTCATCAACACTGCATCAAGCCCAACCCGTGAAGCATCACAATACACGGTATATGGTCCTGAACCCGTGGGCAAAACTAACACTGGTGCCGTGGTCAAGGATGTCTTGAGCTTCTGAAAGCTCGCCTCACACTCATCAGACCACCTGAACTGAGCACTCTTCTGAGTCAACCTGGTTATCGGGGCTGCAATGGATGAAAAGCCCACCACGAACCGGCGATAATAACCTGCTAAGCCCAAGAAACTCCGGATATCTGTAGCTGAAGTGGGTCTAGGCCAATCTCTAACTGTTGAAATCTTCTTAGGATCCACCTGAACACCCTCTGACGATACCAAACGGCCTAGAAATGCAGCTGAACTCAACCAGAACTCACACTTGGAAAATTTTGCATACAACTGACTATCCCTCAAAGTCTAGAGGACGACTCTAAGGTACTGCTGATGCTCCTCTCAGCTGCAAGAGTATATCAATATATCGTCAATGAAAACAATAACGAACGAGTCCAAATAAGGCTTGAACACTCGGTGCATCAACTCCATAAAAGCGGCGGGGGCATTTGTCAGCCCAAATGACATCACCAAGAAGTCATAATGCCCATAACGAGTGCGAAAGGCTGTCTTAGGGACATCTGACGCCCTAATCCTCAGCTGACGGTAACCAGATCTCAAGTCAATCTTGGAAAACACTTAAGCACCCTGAATCTAATCGAATAAATCATCAATCCTCAACAAAGGATACTTGTTCTTAATAGTAACCTTATTCAATTGCCGGTAGTCAATATACATCCTCATCGATCTATCTTTCTTCTTGACAAACAATACTGGGGCACCCCAAGGAGAAACACTAGGCCTAATGAAGCCTTTATCCAACAAATCCTGCAACTGATCCTTCAACTCCTTCAACTCTGGCGGGGCCATACGATACGACGGAGTAGAAATAGGCTGGGTGCCCTGAGCTAACTCCATACAAAAATCAATATCCCTGTAGGGTGGCATACCCGGCAGGTTAGCAGGGAATACCTCTGGAAACTCACGAACCACGGGCACGAACTCCAGGGAAAGAACCTCGGCGCTAGAATCACGAACATAGGCCAGATAGGCCAAACAACCCTTCTCGACCATGCTCCGAGCCTTCATATAAGAAATAAATCTACCAGAAGAATGACTAGGAGTCCCCCTTTACTCCAAACGAGTCACCCCTGGCAAGGCCAAGGTCACTGTCTTGGCATGACAGTCTAGGATAGCATAATAGGGGATAACCAATCCATCCCCAATATAACATCAAAGTCAACCATATCAAGAAGCAAAAGATCAACCCGAGTCTCCAGACCACCAATAACTACTAAGCAAGCGCAGTAGACTCGATCTAACACTATAGAATCACCCACCGGTATAGACACATGTACAACAGTACTCAAGGAATCACGGGGCATACTCAAATAAGGGGCAAAATATGAAGACACATAGGAGAATGTAGAACCCGGATCAAATAACACCGAAGCCTCTTAGCTGCAAACTGAAATCGTACCTGTAATAACTACATCAGAAGCCTCAGCATCAGGCCTGGCAGGAAAAGTATAGCACCAGGGCTGAGCCCCTCCAACCTGAGCATCTCTGGGTCGACCTACTGCGGCCTGACCTCTACCTCTCGTGGCATGTCCTCCACCTATGAGTCTGACCTCCACCTCTGGCACCCCGACCGCCACCCCTAGCTGGCTGGGGGGGTGAGGGTGCGCCTGATGCAGGAACCATGGAACGGGAACCCTGATACTGAGACCAACCAGAACCTCGGGGGCAAAACTTGGAAATATGCCCCAAACCACCGTAAGAATAACAAGGCCTCTGCTGATGTGGCTGCTGACTCTGGAACTAGCCCTGTCGACCCTGATAACCACTCTGGAAGCTTTGAAGCAGCGGTGCACTGATAGGTGCTGGTGGTGCACCAATAGGAGCTGGCGGTGCACTGTGAGCTACCTGAAGTGCCGACTGATAGGGTCTGGGAGGATGACCTATACCGAAAGAATCCCTGCCCCCAGATGAGGCTCAACTGAATCGACCGAAGTGACGGGGCCTCTTGTCAGCCCCCTGGCCACCACCCTGTGACATAATCATCTCAATCCTTCTGGCCACATTGGCAGCATCCTTGAACGAAATATCAGTACCTAACTCCTTGGCCATCTGAAGCCTGATGGGCTGAGCCAAACCCTCAATAAGCCTCCTCACTCTCTCACTATCAGTGGGGAGTATTATAATGGCATGCCGAGCTAGAGTGATGAACCTGGCCTCGTACTGAGTGACAGACATAGATCCCTGCTGGAGGCGCTCAAACTTCCTCCGAAGATCCTCCCTTTGAGTAACTAGAAGGAACTTCCTCACAAGTAACTCGGAGAACTGAGCCCAAGTCAATGGCGAAGACCCAACTAGCCAGGTTAAGCAATAGTCTCTCCACCAAGTCTTGGCGGAACCCGAAAGACGAAAAGTAACAAAATCAACTCCATTGGACTCTACTATGCCCATGTTCCGAAGAACCTCATGACAGCTGTCCAAATAGTCCTGGGGATCCTCTGATGGTGCACCACTAAATGTAGTAGTGAATAAGTTGGTGAATCTATCCAATCTCCATAAAGCATCTGCTGACATAGCTGCTCCCTCAACTGTCGGGGCCACAATGCCCGGCTAAGCTACTCCGACCGTCTGAGGTGCCGGAGTCCAGAACTGAGGACCTAGCTGCTCTGGCATGCGAGTAGCAGGAGTCTGGGTCCCTCCCCCAGCCTGAGAGGCGACTGGTGCAGTAGGAAGAAGACTGGCCTGAGCCACACTCTCCATGAGTCCCAGTAAGCGGACTAGAGCGTCCTGAAGCACCGGGGTGGCAATGAACCCCTCTGGGACATGAGCTGGTCCAACTGGAACTGTCTGAGTAGGAACCTCACCGGCAAAGTCTACCTGTGGGTCCTCTACTGGGGCTGCTGCCCTGGGTTGTGCCCTGCCCCTGTTTCGGCCTCCAATACGGCCTCAGACCCTCGAGCTGCAACAGGAGAATCGGGTTGCTGATCGGTAGATGAGGAAGCACACGTTCTCGCTATCTGCGAGAGAATAGAATCGAAACTCAATTAGCATTTAGAATTCAAATCACACGACAGAAAACAAAAAAAGTGAAGTTATTCCTAACTTTGCAGTCTCTGGGGGATAAGTACAAACGTCTCCGTAACGATCCCTCAGACTCTACCAAGTTTGTCCGTGAGTTATGAGACCTAAGTAACCTTCTGCTCTGATACCAACTTTTCACGACCCGAAATCCCACCTTCACGCTGTGATGGTGCCTAACATTGCACCCGCTAGGCAAGCCAACGGGTTAATTGAATTGACTTATTAACAAGTGAAAATAACAAACACTGACTAGGTAATTGGGATAAAGTGCGAAATCATTAACAAAATCTAAATAACAACAACTAATAACGAAGAAATCCCTTTAAGTACAAAACACATAAATGGAGTCACAACCTCATGAACCAGTCTAAGATTTAGCTAAAAACAACAATTTGAAATAAAATGATATATCTGTCTGGAAACACATAGATGAAAGAATGAAAGATAGACAGTGACGTCGAGATCCACGAACGCCTGCGGAACTACCTCGGTGTCGTCTGGAATGGACTGAAGAACACTCCCCTTAGCGAGGTCCAGTGGGTCCGACTGCGTAATCTGCACAACATAAAGAAGTGCAGGTGTAGCATAAGTACAACCGACCACATGTATTGTGTAAGTGCCGAGCCTAACCACAGTGAAATAGTGACGAGGTTAGGACACGACAACAAATTGTACCTGTGCAGTTTAATAGCATAGCAGAAAATAAACAAGAATACAGTTACGGGGAAGAACATAATGGGGATAAGAGGGGCAACAATTGCTAAAACAGTAGAATCAAGTACTAACTGGAATGTAGAAGTAAAACAAGAAATATCAACCTGAACAAGTAAAATAGACAGGAGAAAACACGGTATGACCCCTCGTGTATAACCTCAAAATCACACGACACGGAATGTCCCCTCGTGCATAAACAATAATGACTCGGCACGGAATGTCCCCTCGTGCATCAATAATAATCAATCGACACGAAATGTCCCCTCACGCATAAATAATAATCAATTGGTACGGAATGTCCCCTCGCGCATAAATAATAATCAATCGGCACAGAATGTTCCCTCGTGCATAAGTATAATAAATCAGCACGGAATGTTCCCTCGTGCATAAATATAATCAATCGGCATGGAATGTTCCCTCGTGCATAAATATAATCATTGGCACAGAATGTTCTCTCGTGCATAAATAATAATCACTCGGCACATAATTGTTTCCTCGTGCATAATGAGTATAAAAACAACATGATATGAAAGTTTAACAATATGACATTTCAAATGTACAGAAGTAATCAACAAAATTCTATTGTCTCGGCAAGGGACTCAACTATAACCAATCTCACTCAGAAGTATAATATCAATAGTAAAACCCTCAGCCGAACACTTAATCAATAACTTTCTACGTCATGAAGTAATCTTAAGGTACCAATTCCAAGGTTCCCAATAATTCACAGCACAGAGGATATCAAAGATCATTAAATAACTCATCAAAATTTGATTCACGGGCATGCTTGACCACAACATTAGGTACCCGTTACCTCACCTATACGTTGGACATGAATTAAACATAGAAAATAAGCCTCTATACCTACTCCCTCAAGCTAAGGTTACACCAAACACTTACCTCGGCTCCAAGAATGCAAGTCAAGCCTTAATCACGGCCTTTCCTCTTGAATTCGACTCCGAAACGATAATATCTAGAAAGAATTGACTTAATAACATCAATAATTATTCAATAACTCAATCCCAAAGCCTAATTATACATTTCCCATAATTCTTCAAAAAATACCAAAATTCGACCCCGGGCCCGCTTGGTCCAAACACGAGGTTCAGACCAAAACCCGTTCACCCATTCCCCCATGAACCCGAAAAATTTTATTTTGAAATCCGACCCCAAAATGAGGTTTAATTCCCAAAATTTTCAAAAGCCCTAACTCTACCCAAAACCCCCAATTTCTACCCTTGGTTCCATGTTTTATACCTAGAATCTAGTGATTGATGAAGGAAAATGGAATAAATTAGAGTTAAGAGCACTTACCTATGAAGCTATGGTGAAATGGTCTCCTAAAGACTTGCCCAAGAAGAGTGGTGAAGAAGAAAATGGTGAAAGATATGAAAATCCCATGGGTATTCTGTTTTTGAGCAATTAAATAACTGGGCGGATTTACCCTACGCGATCGCGATAGAAGGACTGCGATCGCGGAGAGTACTGGAGTTCAGACTTACGCGATCGCGAAGTGAGGAGTGCGATCGCAGAGAACCCGGACGTGGACTTACGCGATCGCGAACGAAAGAACGCGCTCCCACAGAACAATTGCTACCCAGCCCCCAACCCCACAAGAGGCTTACGCGATCACGGGCATATGGGTGCGTTCGCGTAGAGCTAAAACCCTAAGGCTCTGCGTTCACACCCAGCTCTTTGAGATCGCGCAGAGAAAATTGATCCCCTTCCCAAATTGAACATCGCGATCGCGTGCGCTACACCGCGATCGTATAGAAGGAAATAGCTGGACACCAGAAACATCCTAAAACACAAGAAATTTCCTAAATTTAGCACCCCGACACCTACCCGGAACTTACCCAAGCCCTCGGGGCTAAAAACCAAATATACACAAGCCTTCAAAATCATCTTACGAACTTATTCGAGTAATTAAACCACCAAAATAACATGAAAACAATGAATTAAACTCAAAAATCCATAGAATTTCCTCAAACTTCATAAACTATCACATCTTCCATTTTTGATCCGAAACACGTCAAACCAAGTCCGTTCCTTTCCAAATTTTACAGATAACTCACATAACACATATTGAACCTGTTCCGGGCTCCAGAACTATAATACGGGCTCGGTAACACAGATTTCACATCAAAGTTCATTTTCAAAAGTCTTTATTATTTTCAGAAAACAATTTCCTTTAAAAATTCATTTCTCGGAATTCGATTCCGAGCAAACGCCGAGGTCCCATATTTTCCTACGGACCCTCCGGGATCGTCAAATCACGGGTCCGGGTCCGTTTATCAAAAATATTGACCAAAGTTAAATTTATTCAATTAATTATCATCAATTCAACTGTTAACACATTTCCACATAAAGGCTTCCCGGCTACGCTCCCGAGCCGTGCACATACATCGAGGTGAGATTAACGGAGGCTTTCGAGGCCTCGGAACATAATTTTTGCTAAATTTACACAAGATGACCTTTTGGGTCATCACAGGTCCCCGGATTACGAGACCCCCTTTCTCTTATTATCTTTCCCCGACTTCGGAACTGGGGACTTAGTCTCTTCCTCTCTGCTCGGAGGCCTCAAAACCGTGTCCTTGTTCAGGCCTGCACAAAAAGAAACTGAGTAAGGAAAAGAAATATGATCAACATCTTGGAATCAAGGAAGAAAAAATCATCGTGATTCTTTGCCTCCCATTTTCTTTTTGCCAAGTCACGCCAACAACGCTCGGCATAAGAGAAAGTTGAGGCCAACTTCCAAACCTAGTCCTCGAGGTCAGGAACTGCTCGAGGCATCGAAGCAGCCGCTGCATTAAAAATAAAGATGTTAAATAAAGTAAAAAATAAGAACACGAAAACTAATGAGTAAAGTGTTACTTACGTTCGAAGTTCCACTTCTCGGGGAATGGAATTTGCTCCTTCGGGATAAGTTCCCAAGACCTCACCTGGATAAAATGACTCATCCACCCTCGGTCCTTGCCCTCATAGATACTAGAGAACAACGCCTTGGTTGCTCGACGTTAAAGCTTGATCAACCCTCGAATGATTCGGGGTCGATATAACCTGACGAGATGGCTAAGAATAAGCGGCAGCCCCTCGATTTTGCTGGAGAAGAACTGGAGCATGATTACGATGCGCCAGAAGGAAGGATGAACTTGGATGAGGGTTACTTGTTACCTCTTGCAGAAATCTATGATAACTGGGTCGAGGGAACCCAACGTGAAATGGTAAGTGTAAACATTTAGAAACCCTTCCACGTGGGTGGTAATACTTTCTTCAGGAGAAGAGATCTGTACAACAACTTCGCCCCCCAGTTGCAATCCTTTTTGACGTCCTCGAGATAGCCCGATGTTATCGAGCAGACATATCTCGATACGTGCTCACATCGACCAGGTACCGATGAAGGGTTCTCGACTTCGAAGTCGGACTTTAGAACACAAGGTCCAGGAACATACTCACTAGGGAGCAGTTCCACCGGTGTTTTATCACCGGCCGGCCGTGAAGAAGATGAAGAAGCCTTTTCCTTTTGTAGAACTATTTTGGAAGTTTTCATCATTGATATGAGTAGAAGAAAGAGGAAATTGTTGATTTCTGGTGGTTTGAAACTAATAGAGATGGCCTAAAGGATAATATAAAAGAGGAGATTGAGAGAGCTAAAGACTTAGAAGACTTGATAAAGATAAAAGTAAAAGTTTTGATTCAACAAAAGAGGCTATATTTATAGGATTAAGGTGACAGTTTGATTGTGCTAGTGGCCGACCGTCCATTGGCACGCATTAATGGTTTGGGAAACTATACCGACGGGACGTTTCGGTCATCTCCATCGCTTACGTCACGAGAATGACATCATTGTCTATCGAGGTCATAAGAAAATTGAGGCTCAAGTCAGTTCTTATCATTATATTCCAAGAAACGAGGGGACTATCTGTATACGGTAGAAATCGGGACTACCCGATTTCACTATTTGATCGAGATTGGGACGAGCTAAGACGTCGAGTCCGAAATCAAGGTCTCTTTCCAGATCGAGGTCGATATCAATCGAGACCAGAAGAGATAGCCTTCGAGTAATATCGAGATAGCTTTGTAACGGAAAGGGCGAGATATCCGCGATTGGTCGAGGATCGTAGAGCGAATCTCAGAATGGATCAAATCTATAGCGGTTAATCAGGTGTTTATACGATTTTCTACTGTAATTAGAACTATACCTTAATTAGGATTTCTCTACTATATAAAGAGAGATCCCATTCATTTTTAATCATCATATCTCACTGAGAAAAATATATACAATCATTTCTTTCTTGCCATTCATTTTACTTACTGTTGATCAGAGTTGTTTTATTCTTTACCGTTCTTACTATATCATCTTGAGGTAATTTCAATTCGAGGTCGAGGCTTTGCTTACACACTGGTTTGATATATTTTACCATCCAATTTATCCATTTATTTTCTCGTTTATCAATTGGTATTGGACGAAATCCCATATCTTTTAAACCACAATATAAGTTTAATTATCATCCGAATTTTAGGGTAAACATCTAGTTTCTTTGATGGAAAGAAATAATTTTTATTAAGAGTCCCTAGGGCACATATAATTTATGGAGAAGTCCTTAGGACTAAAGTATTTACCTAAGAATCCCTAACCTACCAATAAAAATATACATGTGGCTCCATTAGTCTGGCATCCTACGATAGACGTAGGCTAGAAGGCTCTATAGATTTTCTGCTAAAGATTTCGAAGACGATTTCCTACCACACTTGAATAACAATGGCTAAAGGTACGTTACTATTAATATAATGCTGTGTAGTCTCTGTGTTTGTATTTAAATTTTAACATGTGGTATTAGAGCTGTATTGTTTGGTGTTCCGAAATAATTGTTGACGTCATGTTTTACTCCGGTGTCGATAAAGAGATTAGTAATATATAAGGAGATGTGTTGCTCGCACATTTATAAGTGCAATAGAGTATTAATATAATATTTTTTGAGTCGTTGAAGTATTTTTTTAAGAACATTCTGTGTGTTATCTTTTATGATCGTCGCCGCATAGTTACTTCAAAAGTTTGTTTTTCAACTAGTACCAATCTCATCTAGGTAAAAACCTTGTCTATT
The DNA here is from genome assembly GCA_005239505.1 of Nicotiana paniculata. Lineage (NCBI taxonomy): Eukaryota > Viridiplantae > Streptophyta > Magnoliopsida > Solanales > Solanaceae > Nicotiana > Nicotiana paniculata. The sequence goes on from ML352922.1 coordinate 72,879, forward strand.
TAAACAGATAAGGCAAATAAAATAAAAATATTTTATCTTGAGATATGGATGTACATGATTATTGAATTTATGCTCACTGTGCCCTTTTTATACATATTGCTTGATCAAATAGATCTGAAGCTGTAATCCCAGTACGTGAGATATGTTCTAATTTATTTACCTACAACTCTTTGTTTAAACTTTTATTTAAAATCGATGTCCAATAAACGGATTACAACGAATGATCAATGACTTTGTGTTATTCTGCTCTTAAAGGTAATTTTAATCCAGATTGTTATAAAAGAAGTTCTCTTTTCTTTTTTTTGGAATATTGTATCATTGATGTGATTCTGTGAGTTCTTATAATATTCTGATAGATTATAAGATTACTTTTATTATTTGGGATAATACAACAAGTCATATCAATATTTGCTAAAGTTGATTATTAGAATTGTCTCTTAATGGGTCTATATAGGCATCTGCTTATACTTCGTTTGCCCATTGCCAGAATCTAATCAATGTTTTGTTTAAGTTGATTATCGTAAGATGTCGTTTTGAGTTTTCTTTTATGTGATGTACTTTGGAGTGAACATCTTGAGTATTTAATATAAAAGAAATTGAGTTATTTAATCATATACAGTTTAGTGGTTAAATGTTATAATGACATTTATTTAGTGCAGTTATCTTATTAAAACGGTAACCCCGTCCTACAGGGAGGTAATCATTTTGGTGAGATTAATTGGAATAAGATAGTAAACCATTAAATTGAAATTATCTTATGCCCACAGGTACGGATTAATTTTGAAATTATCTTATGCCCACAGGTACGGATTAATTTTTGTGTATTTTTGTTTACTAGTCTAATAAAGTTAGTAACTTCTATGCATGGCTTGCAACCTCTGCCCATAGGAAGGTTTAGAATTTACTAAGAACCGATATTTTACTCGATTCACCTTTTGATGGATTATGCTTTATAGCTTATGTATGTGTATCCTTGTTTCGCAGTCTTTACAGCTTTTTCCACCGCTATTTTTAATGAGAATGCTCGAATTCCAATACTTTTTGGTGACAATTATGCTGAATGGAAGGAGAAAGTCCTTCTTACTTTAGGATGCTCGGATTTGGATTTGGATTTGGCACTCCGCGTGGAAGAACCACCTATTCCCATGGAATCAAGTATGCCATAGGCTAAAGCTAATTATGAGCGGTGGGAGCGATTCATCGTCTAAGTTTAATGCTCATAAAAACCCACATAAGCCAAAACATTAGGGGTTCTATCCCTAATAGCGACAAGATCAAAGCTTACATGAAGACAATTGATGAACAATTTGTAAGCTATGACAAGGCATTGGCCAGCACCCTTATGATGAGACTCTCAAGTATGACTTTTGATAGAAGTCGTACAGTGCATGAACACATTATGGAGATGAGAGACATTCCTGCTAAACTCAAGTCCCTTGAGGTTGATATGTCTCAACCATTTCTTGTGCATTTCATTCTCAACTCTCTTCCAACAGAATATGGTCCATTCAAGATTTCTTATAACACATATAAGGATAAATGGTCAATCAATGAACTTTTGACCATGTGTGTTCAAGAATAAGAGAGATTGAAACATGAGACATCTGAAAGTGTTAATATGGTTACTCATGGTAAGAGAAATGCAAAGAAGGGGAAAAGTGTTCCCATGGAGAAGAAAAGAACCTTTGACAAAGATGCTTGCCATTTCTGTAAGAAGAAGGGACACTGGAAGAAGGATTTCCTGAAATACAAGAAATGGCTTGAGAAGAAAGGTAATTTTACCTTTGTATGTTATGAATCTAATTTTACTGAAGTTTCTGATAATACATGCTAGATTGATTCTGGTGCTATAATTTACATTGCCAAAATCATGCAGGGCTTTCTAACTTAGAGGAAGCCGATAGGAAGTGAAAAATATGTCTATTCTGTAAATAAGACGTGTTCACGTGGGGAAGGCGTTTTCACTTAGATTTGGAAAATACGTTTTATGTTCCAGAATATTCTAGAAATTTAATTTCTCTTTCAAGACTATTGATTAGTGGATATGATTTGAATTTTCATTATCCTTCTGTGAAACTTTTGAAAGATAATAAAATTATTGATTTTGGAAATTTGAATGGAAATTTATATAAACTTAAGCTAGACCCCACATTTGCATGCAGTGTTTTAACTATGCATGACAAAGAAATTGGCACTAAGCGATGCATTATCAATGATAACTCATCAAGTCTTTGGCACAAGAGATTAAGACACATGTCTATTGAAAGTGTCCAAATGTTGGTTAATGATGGAGCTCTAAAAGCTCTTGATTTTTCTGATTTTGCGACTTGTGTGGACCGCATAAAGGGTAAGCAGACCAACAAATCAATTAAAGGAGCCAAAAAGAGTTCTCAATTGCTTGAGATCATACATACATACATATGTGGACCTTTTACTACCCCTTTCTTGAATGGTGAGAGATATTTTCTCTCATTTATTGATGACTATTCAAGATATATGTATCTCTATTTTCTATTTAACAAATCAGAAGCACCTAATGCTTTTAAAGTTTACAAAACAGAAGTAGAGAAACAAACCGGTGCTCAGATCAAAGTTGTAAAATCTGATAGGGGTTTGAGAATATTATGGTAGGTACATAGATAAGGGACAAGTTAAAAGTCCATTTGCTCAGTTCCTTGAAGTGAAAGTATAATTGCTCAATATACCATGTAAGGAACACCACAACAAAATGGTGTGGCAGAAATAAGGAGCCAGACATGAATAGACATGGTAAGAAGCATGATTAGCAGATTAAGTTTACATTTATCCTTATGGAGTGAAGTGTGAGACCCCATGTGTTTTTTCTCTTCTCTTACGTAATATACGTAACGTGACATTGTTATATTAGGTATATTTGATTGGGTACAGCACATTGGGAGAACAAGACAGAAAATGTGTGGTAATATCAAGGAACAAAACTAAATCTTTAGGTCAAAGGAATCCCTTAAGCAAAGGTTCGTGGTTAAAGAAATGGATCGGGTAGCACCCGCGCGCTCGGAAGGTTTAGGTTAACTTGCACCTGTGGGATAAGACTAAGAGTGACTAATATGCTAAGAATAATGTGTTATGAGGTATTATAATATCACACTGGTCACATGTTAATTTTTGGAGTCAAGCAAGTTGCGAAATAAAGGTCGGCAAAAGTTATCGTAAATTTCTCTAATAAATTTTCTAAACTTTGGGTCAAATATATCAGATCATTTTTCCCAATATATAAAGAGTTATGGGACCCAAAACCTACCTAATCTAAGGTCTACGAGTATAGTTCTCAACCAAAAAAACATCACATCAAACCGACATAGGAGTAAGAAGTTATGACTGTTTTACCATGGACTGTCCGGGCTGAAACCGGGTCGCGAACCGGGTCGGATCAAACAAGTAGTATAAGTCGGAAAATCCGACTTTTAAGACCCCAAAACATTTCATCGTTGTCCCAAAACAGTGAGAAAGCTGAAGAGAGGGTTTCATGGTGTTCTTGAGTGATTAAGGTGCGTTTTTAACGATTTCTATCGTTAAAGTTTTCCCCCGTGCCTAGAAACCGCAATCTCTACGCTTTGCAATCGTTTTTCCCTTCTATTTGCTGTGTTTGGAGCGATTTTTGGAAGATATAAATTTTTTGTTCTTGCTGGTTCTTCAAGCTTTATACTTGGTTTTCCAACGTAATCATCTTCGGACTCTTTTATGATCGTTTTTACAAAGTTCTACAGACGTTTCGTCAAGTTAGGGTCATATGGAAAATCTACCGATTTAAACTCAATTATGAACTGTTTATAGGTGCGTATAAGCTCCATATATATAGTGTTTGTGAAGCTTAGGACATAAGGAACAACGTTCGTGAAGGAACTACCGGCATTCAGAACGTTGGAAAGGTATGTTAAGGCTAAGCTCTGTCTTTTCTTTTAGCACGAATTCTGGGAAATTCCTAAGACGCCAAATGTGGTATTTTACTATTCTATTGCTAGGAAGACCTTCTGAGAAAGGCATTGGGATCATAGCTGATGTATTTTCATGATGCTATTAGGTTGATATTCCACTTGTTCGGTTAAATAGGGTATTCGACATCTATATATGTCATTTTGTCAGCTTTCTTAACTATATGTCCATATATATGGATTCTTGTTTGTATTTGGGTTGTGTGACTTAAAAAAAAAGGCATTTAGTATTTGCGATCAGTCCTTCTTCCTTGTTAAAGTGTATTTTTAAAATATCTAAAGTGATACGTCGATTTCCAAAACTCTCAAATGTAATTTTTATGTTTAAACTACTAAAACACTTGATTTTTTGAAATACTTTCTTTTATTAATTATAAAGAAATCCGGTATAAAGACTAAGTGAAGCACCTTAAGCTTTTTATGAACATCTTCAGACTTAAGTTATCTTTCTAAAAGTCGAGTAAAATTTTCATGCTTATAAAAAAGAAACATATGAGGTTCCACGAGATATTTGTATGCGATACGAAGGTGATTATGAGAATAAGAGTACCAATGAGGCAAGATTGGCTAAGTTCTTGTTATGGCCTATTATGTGCATTCGAAGTTCATATCATTACATGGCATATTATGCATGGACTTCGAGCTATAATCGGAGGTAAGGGGCCTATATTCCCGAAAGACTATATATATATATATTGTACAAATGGCCACAGCTTGGCAATGTGATACCGGTTAGCTACTGAGAGAGAACGCCATTGCTAGAATTTGGTTGGGTATGTCATGCATTTTCATCAATATATATGTATTCACGACATATGATTACACGAGCATACCATGCATATTTGATTACTATGAGGTCGGATGTCGGCCATGGAGGCTATCAGAGTTTCAGTGTCAGGTGGTATCTCTATTACCCTTTTTACATCAGCTATGTATGATTCTACTTTCTGCCTTACATACCAGTACATTTTTATTCGTACTGATGTCCCGTTGCCTGGGGACACTGCATTTTCTTTTCGTGCATGCAGGTCCAGGTAGGGACTCTAATCGACCACTCCGCTAGGATTTCGGGGTTCAGCTTTGAGTTGGTAAGATCCACCTTTTCCTGGAGCTTCCATAGGATGGTTACTTTTGTTGTATCGTTTGGTATAGTTGGGGCCTTGTCCCGACATCGCTTATGACACTCTTAGAGGCTATTGTGGACACAGTATTCTGGGTTTCTTTTTGTAGCTTTCAGTCTCCAGCCCATAGACTTGGCATGTATATATATGTGTGTAGGCATATATATCTTCAGTTGCGGCCTCGTCTACCAGCTAGTACTTTATTATTTTGGCTTGTCTACCTTTAGCCGAGGAATTTCTCTGAAGTGCAGATAGCTAGCCTGTTCGCGAAATGGTTGAAGAGTGAGGCGGTGGTGGAACCTTTAGAGGTTAGGAAGATATAATCATATGGCTTATTGTTATTCAGTTCATGACCTTAACGCTCCAGGCTTAGTATTTTAGATGTTGTGCTGCCCGATCTGTTGGGCCCCAGTTTAGTTAGCTAGTATGTTTAGTGGCTAAGTCGATCGAATACACTATCGAGTGCCAGTCGTGCCTCCCCTAGTTTGGGGTGTGACAAACTTGGTATCAGAGCAGGTCGTATCCTAGGGAGTCCACAAGCCGTGTATAGTAGAGTCTTGCTTATTGGTGTGTTGTGCACCACACTTATAATCAGGAGGCGATGAGGCATTTAGAAATGGTTACGTTTCTTTCAATTAATAGATCGTGCTATAGAGCGATGTTATAAGAACATATGAAATCTAAATCGTGCTTTGTGTTTCTTATCTAATATGCTACCTACGCTCAGGAGATGGCACATCAAGAGATAGGTATGGATCCGGGGGAAAGTACCAGTCGTGCCCCACCGGATCAGAGGGATAGATTTCCCTTAGAGGCACACAGTGAGTCTCCAGTACCTCTAGTTTCAGCTTTCCCAGCACTTGTTGGAGCCTAGGGAGATGCAATACCCCCAGCCTTACCAGTTCCATTGGTACCTGAGGCATCTAGAGACACAGGACCTCCAGCACCTGTTGTTCCCCCATCAGAGACTAGGGAGCAGGGGATGAGGGAGGTAGTTCAGTTCCTGACTAGGATGGTTTCTATTCATGAGTGACAGCTGGAGTCGAGGGTAGATGCCCGGAGAGATCGGACAGGAAGTTCGACGGTACGAGAGTTTCTTCACTTGGCCCCTCCATTATTTACAGGATCCAGTTCCACTGAGGATCCCCAGGACTTTATAGACCAAATGTATAGAGTATTGAGGGTGATGCATGCCTCCGTCACCGAGGCTATGAAGTTGGCTCTTTTCGACTACGCGGTGTAGCTGTCCTATGGTATGAGGCATGGGAGAGATCTAGAGGACCTGATGCTCCGCCAGCAGAATGGGAGGACTTCTCTGAGGCATTTTTAGCCCATTATTTGCCACGGGAGGTTCGGGAGGCCCGTCTTGACCAGTTTCTTAGCCTGAAGCAGGGGAATATGAGTGTGAGGGATTATAACCATAAGTTTAATTCTTTGGCGAGGTATGCACCAGATATCGTACGTACTATNCAGGGGGGTATATGAGTGTGAGGGATTATAACCATAAGTTTAATTCTTTGGCGAGGTATGCACCAGATATCGTACGTACTATGAGGGCTAGAGTTCATCATTATGTGGATGGTTTGGGGGATCATCTGATTAGAGACTGTAGGGTAGCATCCCTATCGGATGATGTAGATATTTCCCGCATACAGGCTTTCGCTCAGACTACAGAGGACCTTTCCCGTCGGATTCGTGATACTCGCAGGGATAGGGAGCAGAGTAAGAGGGCTCGTACTATGGGGTCTTATAGGGAGCCACATGGTGATTTTAGGCCCCCACTCCATCGAGATCCACCTCGGTCAGCAGGTAGTTTCCCACCATAGATACAGGGCCAGCGGTTTGATCGTTATATTCAGTCAGGACCGGGGCAGAGCTCAGGACAACCTGGGGGCCGTCGACACGAGTGTTCCGCACAGATGAGACAACCTATCTCCTCTATGTACTCAGTGCGATAAGCTGCACATCGGGAAGTGTAGACAAGGTTCGACTGGATGTTATCATTGTGGGCAGACATGACATTTTATTAGTCGGTGCCGGGGGTTAGGTAGAGGTGCACCAGCTCAGCCTTTAGGATCCACAGCAGCCTCTTCGCCCTCAGTCCGTGCTCCCCGACCAGGTTCACAACCTACTCAAGGCCGTTGTAGGGGGAGAGGTGGAGGAAACACTTCAGGTTCTAGTGGTGGCCAGAACTGCTTTTATGCACTCACAGGCCGACAGGATTCAGAGGCATCCCCAGATGTTGTCACAGGTATATTGACAATAAATTCTAATGCCATATATGCCTTGATATATCCCGACTCTACATTTTCATATATTACTCCATTTACTGTTGGTAAGCTTGACATGAGATCTGAGTTGTTGCCACAGTCAGTTGAGGTGTCTACTTCAGTTGGCGACTCTATTGTAGCTAGTCATATCTATCGAGGTTGTACATTGTTAATTAATGAACGTCCAACCTCTGTTGATTTAGTTTAATTGGTTATGCTAGACTTCGTTGTCATTATGGGTATGGATTGGTTGGAAGCTTGTTATGCTAATATTGATTATCGTGCAAAGTTGGTCCGATTTCATTTTCATGGTGAGCCTATCCTTGAATGGAAAGGTAATGCAACCACGCCCAAGGGTAAGTTTATTCCATACCTTAGGGCTCGGAAGTTTATTTCTAAAGGCTGTATATACCATCTGGTTCATCTCAGGGATATAGATAAGAAGCCAGCGACTCTTCAGTCGGTTTCTATTGTGAATGAATTCTTGATGGTATTCCCTGACGAGATTCCAGGAATTCCCCTCGAAAGGAAAATAGATTTCGCTATAGATTTGCTTCCTGATACGCAACCTATATCCATTCCTCCCTACATAATGGATCCTGTAGAGCTAAGGGAATTGAAGGAACAACTAAAGGAATTGCTCGATAAAGGCTTTATTAGGCCAAGTACATCCCCATGGGGTGCTCCGGTGCTCTTTGTTCGAAACAAAGATGGATCCTTCTGGATGTGGATTGACTACAGGCAACTAAATAAAGTCACTATCAAGAATAAGTATCCTCTTCCACGGATTGATGACCTGTTCGACCAGTTACAAGGTGCCAAATGTTTTTCGAAGATTGACTTGCGATCCGGTTATCATCAACTACGAGTCAGGGATATTGATATCCCAAAAAAAGCATTTAGGACGAGGTGTGGCCGTTTTGAATTCCTTGTCATGTCTTTCGGGCTTAAAAATGCCCCAACAGACTTTATGGATCTTATGAACCGGGTATTCAAACCATTCTTGGATGAATTCGTGATTGTGTTTATTGACGACATCCTGATATATTCACGATCGGAAGCCGAGCATGCGGACCACTTGCGATCTGTATTGCAGACTCTCCAGGACTACAACTTATATGCCAAGTTCTTTAAATGTGAATTTTGGCTAACTTCTGTAGCTTTTCTTGGTCATGTTATTACCGGCGATGGTATCAAGGTTGATGGCCAAAAGATTGAAGTTGTGATGACTTGGCCGAGACCCTTGAATCTGACAGAGGTTCATAGATTTTTAGGCTTGGAAGGGTATTACCGAAGGTTTATAGATGGATTATCCTCTATCTCTGCACCATTGACAAACTGACACACATGGGAGCTAAGTTTCAGTGGACCGATGCATGTGAACAAAGTTTTCAGGAGCTAAGGAAAAGTCTTACTACGGCACCTATCTTGACTCTTTCGGATGGCACCAAGGGTTATGTTGTATATTGTGATGCCTCGAGAATTGGCCTAGGTTGTGTTCTTATGTAGCATGGTAAGGTTATCGCGTACGCCTTCAGACAGTTGCGGAAACATGAATAGAACTATCCTACGCACGATCTTGAGTTAGCCGCAGTTTTCTTTGCCCTAAAGATTTGGCGGTATTATCTATATTGGGTTCATATTGATGTTTTCACCGACCATCAGAGCCTTTAGTATTTATTTAAACAGAGGGAGTTGAACCTATGACAAAGAAGATGGCTAGAATTACTACAGGACTATGATGTTGATATTTTATATCATCCCAACAAAGCTAATATTGTTGTTGATGCCCTTAGCCGAAAGTCCATGGGCAGTCTAAGCCATGTTGAAGCTGATAATGTCAAGATGACCAAATATCTATGCCAGCTAGCTAGTTTGCAGGTGCGTTTGGTAGATGCAGAGGGTGGACGCATTCTCGTTTAGAATACGACAAAATCTTCTTTTGTTACTGAAGGGAAAGAGCGACAACACGGATCCTGAGCTTATAAAACTGAGTGAAAGTATTCCACAGCAGCGACAACCTTTATTTGAGCTAACTGGAGATGGAGTTCTTAGATACCAGGGCCGCTTATGTGTACCGACAGTCAGAGAACTCCGCGGCAAGATTGTTTTGGAGGCCCATTATTTTAGATATGCAGTTCACCCCAGAGCAATAAAGATGTATCGGGACCTTCGACAGATCTATTGGTGGAATGGAATGAAAAAAGATATCGCGGAGATGATAGCCCAATGTCCTAACTGCCAGCAAGTTAAAGCCGAACATCAGAGGCCTGGAGGCCTAACTCAGTATATTGAGCTTCCGTTATGGAAATGGGACATGATAAATATGGATTTCATCACTGGTTTGCCTCACACTTCACGGAGGTATGATTCTATTTGGGTAATTATTGATAGGCTTACAAATCATCTCATTTCCATCCAGTCAGGATGACATATTCAGCCGAGGATTATGCCAAGCTTTACATTCGAGAGATTGTTCGCCTTCACGGAGTGCCATTATCTATTATCTCTGATCGAGGGGCTCAATTTACAGCATATTTTTGGAAATATTTTCAGAAGGGTCTAGGCACGCAGGTAAATCTTTGCACCGCTTTTCATCCACACACGGATGGACATGCAGAGCGTACTATTCAGATAGTTAAGGATATTTTACGTGCATGCGTGCTAGATTTTAAAGGAAGTTGGGATGATCATCTACCTCTTATTGAGTTCGCTTATAATAACAGTTTCCAAGCTAGTATTCAGATGGCTCCTTATGAAGCACTATACGGGTGGAAGTGTAGGTCGCTGATTGGTTGGTTCGAGGTTGGGGAAGCAGAGTTGCTAGGTCCTAATTTAGTCCAGCAAGCAATGGAAAAGGTAAAACTTATTAGAGACCGGCTGCGTACAGCACAAAGTTGGCAGAAGTCTTATGCAGATGTTCGACGACGAGACATAGAATTTGATGTAGAAGATTGGGTTTTCCTGAAAGTATCGCCTATGAAGGGCGTCATGCAATTTGGAAAGAAGGGGAAGCTCAGCCATAGGTATGTTGGATCGTATAAGATTATTCGAAGGATTGGTAGGGTGGCATACGAGCTTGATTTGCCTTCTGAGTTGGAAGCAGTCCATCCTATGTTTCATGTATCTATGTTGCGGAAGTTCATTGGAGATCCTTCACGTAGTACGCCCATTGAGGATATTCACATTGCTGAAGACTTATCTTATGCAGAGGTACCAGTAGCTATTTTAGATCGGCAGGTAAGAAAGCTTCGAACTAAAGTATTGGCTTCGATGAAAGTATTATGGCGAAATAACAACATCGAGGAAATGACCTGGGAAGCTGAGGAGAAAATGAGGAAGAAGTACCCCCACCTATTTAGGACTTAAGGTGAGTCTCATTTAAATAATTGGCAATTGTTTATTTACAGCAACTTAATTTGGTTTTAAATGACTTGAAAGTGCAATTTAAATTTTACGAAGCCTAGTAGTTGGAATCTTCAGAATTTGATTTATTCTTTGCAAATATAACAAATATAGCCTTGCAAATAACGTGTTAGAGGAAAATAAATGAAACCAAGGAATTGACGTGACTCATTCGCGGACGAATGTTCTTAAGGGGGGGGGGGAGACTGTGAGACCCCATGTGTTTTTTTCTCTCCTCTTACGTAATATACGTAACGTGATGTTGTTATATTAGGTATATCTGATTTGGTATAGCACATTGAGTGAATAAGACTGAAAATGTGTGGTAATATCAAGGAACAAAACTAAATCTTTAGGTCAAAGGAATCCCTTAAACAAATGTTCGTGGTTAAAGAAATGGCTCGGGTAGCACCTCGCGCGCTCTGAAGGTTTAGGTTAACTTGCACCTGTGGGATAAGACTAAGAGTGTATAATATGCTAAGAATAATGTGTTATGAGATATTATAATATCACATTGGCCACATGTTAATTTTTGGAGTCAAGCAAGTCGCGAAATAAAGGTCGGCAAAAGTTATCGTAAATTTCTCTAATAAATTTTCTAAATTTTGCGTCAAATGTATCAGATAATTTCTCCCAATATATAAAGTGTTATGGGACCCACAACCTACCGAATCGAAGGTCTATAAGTCTAGTTCTCAACCAAAAAACATCTCACATCAAACAGACAACGGAGTAAGAAGTTATGACTGTTTTACCACGGACTGTCCGGGCTGAAACCGGGTCGCGAACCGGGTCGGGTCAAACAAGTAGTATAAGTCGGAAAATCCGACTTTTAAGACCCCAAAACATTTCACCTTCGTCTCAAAACAGTGAGAAACCCTAATAGAGGGTTCCGTGGTGTTCTTGAGTGATTAAGGTACGTTTTTAACGATTTCTATCGTAAAAGTTTTCCCCCGTGCCTAGAAACCGCAATCTCTATGCTTTGCAATCGTTTTCCCCTACTATTAGCTGTGTTTGGAGCTATTTTTGGAAAATAGGAATTCGTTGTTCTTGCTGGTTCTTCAAGCTTTATACTTGGTTTGCCATGGTAATCATCTTCGGACTCCTTTATGATCGTTTTTACAAAGTTTTATGGACGTTTCGTTAAGTTAGGGTCATATGGAAAATCTGCCGATTTAAACTCAATTATGAAATGGTTATAGGTGCGTATAAGCTGCATATATATATATATATATATATAGTGTTTTTGAAGATTGGGACGTAAGGAACAACATTCATGAAGGAACTACCGGCATTCGGACGTTCGTTGGAAAGGTATGTTAAGGCTAAGCTCCGTCCTTCCTTTTAGCACCAATTCTAGGAAATTCCTAAGACGCCAAATGTGGTATTTTACTATTCTATTGCTAAGAAGACCTTCTGAGAAAGGCATTGGGATCACAACTGATGTATTTTCATGATGCTATTAGGTTGATATTCCACTCGCTCTGTTAAATAGGGTATTCGACATCTATATATGTCATTTTGTCGGCTTTCTTAACTATATGTCCATATATATGAATTCTTATTCGTATTTGGGTTGTGTGACTTAAAAATAAAAGCATTTAGTATTTGCGATCAGTCCTTCTTCCTTGTTAAAGTGTATTTTAAAATATCTAAAGTGATACGTTGATTTCCAAAAATCTCAAATATAATTTTTATGTTTAAACTACTAAAACACTTGATGTTTTTGAAATAGTTTCTTTTACTAATTATCAAGAAATCAGGTATAAGGACTAAGTGAAGCTTTTTATGAACATCTTCAGATTAAGTTATCTTTTTAAAAGTCGAGTTAAATTTTCCAGCTTATAAAAAATAAACATATGAGGTTCCACGAGACATTTGTATGCGATACGAAGGTGATTATGAGATTATGAGAATAAGAGTACCAATGAGCCAAGATTGGCTAAGTTCTTGTTATGGCCTATTATGTGCATTCAAAGTTCATATCATACATGGCATATTATGCATGGACTTCGAGCTATAATCGGAGGTAAGGGGCCTATTTGCCCGAAAGACTATATATATTGTATAGATGGCCACAAGTTGTCAATATGATACCGGTTAGCTTCCGGGAGAGACCGCCATTGCTAGAATTTGGTTGGGTATGTCATGAATTTGCATCAATATATATGTATTCACGACATACGATTACACGAGCATACCATGCATATTTGATTACTATGAGGTCGGATGTCGGCCATGGAGTTTCAGTGTCAGGTGTTATCTCTATTACCCTTTTTACATCAGCTATGTATGATTCTACTTTCTGCCTTACATACCAGTACATTTTTATTCGTATTGATGTCCTGTTGCCTGGGGACACTGCATTTTTGTTTCGTGCATGCAGGTCCAGGAAGGGACTCTAATCGTTCCCTCCTCTAGGATTTCGGGGATCAGTGATGAGTTGGTAAGCTCAACCTCTTCCTGGAGCTTCCATAGGATGGTTACTTTTGTTGTATAGTTTGGTATAGTCGAGGCCTTGTCCCGACAACGTTTATGACACTCTTAGAGGCTATTGTTTACACAATATTCAGGGTTTGTTTTTGCAGCTTTCGGTCTCCAGCCCATAGGCTTGGCATGTATATATATATGTGTGTAGGCATGTATGTCTTCATTTGCGACCTCGTCGACCAGCTAGTACTTTATTATTTTGGCTTGTCTACCTTTAGCCAAGGAATTTCTCTGAAGTGCAGATAGATAGCCTGCTCGCGGAATGCTTGAAGAGTGAGGCGGTGGTGGAACCTTTAGAGGTTAGGAAGATCGATAATCGTATGGCTTATTGTTATTCAGGTCATGACCTTAACGGTCCATGCTTAGTATTTCAGATGTTGTGCTGCCAGATCTGTTGGGCCCCCAGTTTAGTGAGCTAGTATGTTTAGTGGCTAACTAGATCGAATACAGTATCGAGTGCCAGTCGTTCCTCCCCTAGTTTGGGGAGTGACATGAAGACTTAAAAATCATCGTATATATTTTAAATAGAGTTCCATCCAAGGCTGTCTCCAAGACACCTTTCGAGTTATGTAAAGGATGGAAACCTAGTTTAAATCATTTACATGTTTAGGGATGTCCAACTGAAGTGAGGGTTTATAAGCCACAACTAAAGAAGTTGTATGAAAAACAATAAGCGGTTATTTTATAGGCTATGCATTTAACTCTAAGGAATTTAGGTTTTATTTTCCTTCTCATTCTCCTAAAACTATTGAGGCTAGAAATGCTAAATTTCTTGAGGAACATGAAGAAAGTGGGAGTGGTTTGACTCAAAGGGTGGAATTGGAAGAAATAAGGGAACCACCTGTGGTACCTTTATATATTGGAAACTTGAATGTTGCTCAGAAAAATTATTATGAATTATTTGAACAAGAACAAGTTCACGATCCACCATCATTTGAGGAGCAACGTGAAGATCAACCCGTTTACCTGAATCCACTGAAGAAGTGTCTGAACCAGTGGGAGTAAGAAAATCTTCAAGAGTTAGAAAATCATCAATTTCTAGTGACTATGTTGTATATCTCAAGAGTCTGATTATGATGTTGGACTAAAAGATGATCCATGCTCGTTTTCACAAGCCATAAGTGGAGAAAACTCCACACTTTGGTATGATGCCATGAAATAAAAGTTATAATCTATGGCTAAAAATAAAGTCTGGGGTCTCGTCGAATTACCAAAGGGATCCTCTACTATAGGTTCCAAAAAGTTCTTTAAAACTAAAAGAGACTAATCTGGTAATATCGAACAATATAAAGCTAGACATGTAGCTAAGGGTTTTACGCAAAAGGAAGACATTGATTACCGGGAAACCTTCTCTCTAGTATCAAAGAAGGATTCATTGAGAATAATCATGTCATTAGTAGCTCAATTAGATTTAGAATTACATCAAATGGATGTAAAAATAGCTTTCCTAAATGGAGATCTTGAAGATGAGGTATACATGCGTCAGCCAGAAGGATTTTGTGATAAGGATAAAAGTCACCTTGTTTGCAAGTTGAATAAATCCATTTATGGGCTAAAGCAGGCTTCCCGCCAATGGTATATTAAACTTCATAATGTTGTTTCTTCGTTTGGATTTACGGAGAACATCATTGATCAGTGTATATACCTTAAGATATGTGGGAGGAAATACATATTTCTAGTCCTATATGTGGATGGCATTTTTCTTTTAAGTAGTGAGTTGGGGTTGTTGCACGAAACTAAACAGTTCCTTATCTAGAATTTTAAGATGAAGGATATGGGTGAAGCCTCTTATTCCATTGGCATAGAGATTCACAAAGATAGATCCCAAAGATTACTTGGACTGTCTCAACTGGCCTACATTGAAAGAATTCCGAGAAGATTCGGGATGAAGAATTGTTCACCTATAACAGCACCCATAACTATAGGTGACAAATTCTGATTGAATCAATGTCCACAAAATGCATTGGAAAAGGAGAAAATGAAAGATATTCCCTATGCTTCGCTTGTTGGGAGCCTTATGTATGCATATGTATGTACTAGACCTGATATTGCCGTTGCGGTAGGAATGCTTAGCAGATATCAAAGTAACCCTAGTCTTGACCATTGGAAAACGGGTAAAAGGGTTTCGAGATATTTTCAATGAACCGAGGATTTTAAGCTTATATACAAATACTCTGACTCATTAGAGGTAATTGGATATTCAGACTCTGATTTGGGTGGATTCAAACACACTGGTAAATCTACTTCAGGATACGTTTTCCTTCTTGATGGAGGTGTTGTGTGATAGTATCCTATATTATGCATTGTAGACACTATTTGTACTCTAAATTAACCATACTTCATTGATGTTTAAATGATAAAAGGTAAAAATATTCTCAAATTGAGATTTTTATGTTGTGCAGGAGCAACTCCGAGCTAGGAGGAAGATGAAGAGCGTTTTGGAGTCAATTATGTACATACAAGGCCAATCAATGATAGCCCAGATGAAAAAGAGCAAGAAAAGACAAAGAAAACAATGAAATATAGGTCCGCAATCAATGCGGACCTAGGCGCGAGGGAATGCGGTGCAAAACCAGAAATTTAGTGAATGACCGCAGTTAGGTCTGTGGTTGAGACCGCGGTCGGGGACCTGGGTGCGATGGAATGCAGTGCAAAGATAGAAAGTTAGTGAAAGACCGTAGTCGGGTCCGTGGTTGAGACCGCGACCACGGTCGAGGATTTAACAGCGGAAGTTTTCAAGGGCTAAAGTGTAAATTCCTAGGCAATTAACCTAAACCTATAAGAACCCAAAACTCGCCCAAGAGTAAGTTTAAGCTTGTTTTAGACTCAATTGGAGGTAAGAACAAGTGAGAGGAGATCAAGTCATCTTTAGAGTTTTTCTTCTTCTTCTTTTTACCATAACTGTGAATCATGAACCATATTATTGCTTTGTTTTAGTTTAGTATGAGTAGCTAAACATTTAGTCTAGGGTTGATGAAACCAATTGTTGGATGAAGTTTTTAACTATATTCTGATAGAATCGATCCGTGTTTGTTCTATGATTGTTCAACAACATTTTGTATTGTGATTAATTGAATGGGCCCTTGATTAATCGTGTGTAATTTCCTTGTGTTGCTTGAGAAAAAAATACTTGGTTAGATTTTTGTTGAACAACACCACTTTTGGGTAACTGAAGAGATTAATTACTTGAATTTAAAAGTGGGTTTAGAAATAACGAAGCTTTTGTAGGATAATTTTGAGTTGCATAAATTGTTAGTTAGAGTAGTTCGAAAGAATGCTTCTAGTAAATTATTCTAATTGATCGAGAGATGACTGCGATAGCCCATAACCCATAATTCTCATAGAGTATTATGGCGAGATTATAGCCTAAGAGTTAAGAATTAATCCAACAATTGGGGAAATCAATACCCTAGATCTTTTTACCCTTGAATTCATCTTTATTCTTGATTATTGTTTGTTTTACTATCATTTTACTTTAGCTAAATAAATTCCACCGTTATTGATAAAAATTCTTGCATCCGGAAATTGTCTGAGCTTGTTACTAGCACTATTAAGAGTTATAGCGAATAGGTTAGTTCCCATGTGGATTTGATTCCGGACTTAAATCAGATTATATTTGCAGCGACTGCTTTGTCCTTTTTATAAGGCATAGTTTGGGGTGATCAAATTTTGGCGCCGTTACGGGGAACTAACGGTGTTATTTATTACAACTTAGAAGAATTGCTAGGATTCTTAGTTTAGATCAATTTTCTACGGTGTTATAAACTTTTCCATTGAAATTCTCACGTTTGAACTCTTCTGTGACTCAGGTGTACGCCTAGAAGCTCTTCGGGGACTGGTGAACCTTTCGAAGGACTCTCAGACGCCGAGAATACATTTAGGGAATCAAATCGTGCCAACAAGAAGAACAAACAATCACAACAAAAACACGAACTCGAAATTGAAATGGACAACGTGGATGACATCGAGGCAAACAATCCGAACAACCGGGTTGATCCAGATAATAGAGTTGTGGCACCTCTTGTGCCAGAAGCTTCTCTTTATGACTGCGCACAACCAACTGCTGACAACCTGGCCACCGCCATTGTTGTGCCCCAGATACAAGCGGAGACATTCCAGATCACCAACAATATGCTGCATCTGTTGCAGAATAAGAGACTGTTCTCCGGGTCACACATTGAAGACCCACAACAACACTTGAAAAATTTCTTATCAATTTGTGTGACCCAAAGGCAGACAAATGTGACCCGAGAAGCCATCAAGTTGTTACTGTTTCCGTTCATGATGACTGGAGAGGCTCAGACTTGGCTGAATTCGCTCCCAATAAATTCCATTGCCACTTGGGAGGAACTAGTCAAGCAGTTCCTAAACAAGTTATATACTCCCAACAAGACTGCAAGGCAGATTGATGAGATATTGCAGTACAAGCAGAAACCTACTGAAACCTTGCAAGAAACATGGAAAAGGTTCAAAGGGATGCTAGTGAAGTGTCCACACCATGGCATTCCAGACCAGATGCTTGGCCAGATATTCTACATGGGTTTGGCAGACAAGTTGAAAGCTAATGTAGACACTTCAGATGGGCGTGCACTTCTGAGCAAGACATTCACAGAGTGCAAGATTCTTCTAGATAAGATGTCTCAGAATTCAGGCTGGATGACGAGAGGTACAACCCTGAAACCAATAGTGCATTCTGTCCCTCTTGACCCAAACAATTCACATGCAGAGAACATAGCCACGCTCATGACTCAAATGAGTATACTGACAAAGAAGATAGACGAGATGGGTACAAAGCAAGTGCATATTGTTGATACAACCAATGGAGGATTGTGAACCCCTTGCATTAATCAGTCTTATGTGTGCTCATGGAGTGGAGAAAGTGATAACCAGGGCTTCAGAGAGGACATGAACTATGTTAATAACTTTGGGGGTCAGAGGCAAGGAGGACAACAATGGGGCCCAACACCTAACCAACAATACAGGCCCAACATGCCACAACCTGGAGGTATACGGCCACAAGGACAAGTGGTTCCATAGCAAAGGCAACAGCGCTATCAACAACAACACCAACAATAGTTGGCATATCAGTTACCTTATCAGCAGCAAGACAATAACATGGTAAAATTAGGGGCATGTTGCATCAACTCATAGGAACAAACGGTAAGATACATGAAAAGTTGGCAACACATGACTCAGCAATTAAAGGCATTGAAAATCAACTGGGACAGTTGTCCATGGCCGTGAACAACTTCCCCCAAGGAACATTGCTGGTAGAAACAAATATTAACCCAAAGAAACAAAACCCAAATCAGCTAATGGCAGTAAGTCTCCAAAATGGGAGAGAGTTAGACATATAGCAAGAATTTGCTCAATCTAGGAGAGGACTACGCCATCTACTCCAGTAACATTAGAAGAAGATGAATCAGCAGAACTCATTGAAGTGGTGGTTGAATAGGCACATGTTGAAAAGGGTGAGACAAAAGAGGGTGAAAAAGTCTCAGAACAGGTGGTACCTCTTGTGCCACAAGCTTCCAACAAAGAACATCCAGCAAGAAATGGACAAAGAGTGAATCTTTCACCATTCCCTTAGGAAATTCATGGAGATGCTTCTCCAGATTCAATTGAATATTCCCCTGATGGATGCTTTGAGGGAAATGCCAGAATATGCAAAGATGATGAAGGACCTGATGTCGCGGAAATTTGACTTTCAGGACCTGTCCACTATAACTCTGACACAGACCTGCAGCGCGGTAGTAACAACACTATGGCCCAAAAGATGTCCAGGTAGCTTCACTATTTCGTGTACTATTGGGCGTTATACTTTTGAAAAAGCATTGTGTGACTTGGGAGACAACATAACCTTGATGCCCTTGGCAATCTATACAAAACTGGGCATTGGCAGAGCTAGACCAACCTCTATGCTGCTGCAACTGGCTGATCGCACGGTTAAATGACCGACATGAATTCTTCATGATGTGCTGGTGCAAGTGGGAAAATTTGTATTCCCTGCAGACTTTGTTATTCTGGACTGCCAGGTAGATGAGGAGATACCCATCTTATTGGGAAGGCCATTCTTATCCACTGGGAGAACGTTGATTGATTGGGAGACTGGAGAACTAAAAATGAGGTTGAACAATAAAGAAGTAATATTCAAAATTCAACAATCCATGAGGAGGCCCAGTGAATATGCAAACTGCTCACTAGTGGAGGATGTAGATGTGATACTGTAAGAAGAGGATGAGACCCTTAATGTCAATGATCCATTGGGAGGATGCTTGAAAAATTTAGAAGAAATGGATGGTGAAGGGTTGGTAGAGTGGGTCATGGCCCTTGAGGGTCAAGGATTCTGGAAAAGGGAACCTCAGTTCGAACCCTTACGTTTAGAAGAGAAAGTGACACCACCTGCAAAGCCATCAATAGAGGAACCACCACAGCTAGACTTGAAACCACTTCCAGCCCACCTCAAGTATGCCTTCTTGGGACATTCTACTTTGCATGTTATTATATCATCTGGTTTTCTAGCGGTGCTGGTAGAACAATTATTGCAGGTATTGCAAGAATGCAAGACTGCCATTGGTTGGACCATGACAAACATAAAGGGTATCAACCCAACCTTCTACATGCATAAGATTATTCTGGAAGAGGGGCACAAACCTTCTAGGGAACATCAAATACGGTTGAACCCAAATATGAAGGAAGTAGTAAAGAAGGAAGGGATCAAGTGGTTGGATGGGGGCATGAAGGGATCAAGTGGTTGGATGCGGGCATTGTCTTCCCCATCTCTGACAGCAATTGGGTCAGCCCTGTCCAGTGTGTGCCGAAAAAGGGAGGAATGACGGTCGTGCAAAATGAATAGAATGAGTTGATCGCAACTCGTAGATTCACGGGGTGGCAGATTTGCATGGACTATCAGAAACTAAACGCAACCACCCGAAAGGACCGTTTCCCTTACCCTTCATTAACCAGATGTTGGACAGGTTAGCTGCGCGATCCCATTTCTATTTCTTGGACGGACACTCGGGGTGTAATCAGATCTAAATAGCCCCGGAATATAGAGAGAAAACGTCCTTCACTTGTCTGTATGACATATTTTCCTTTCGGAGAATGCCCTTTGGAATTTGCAACACACCGACCAAATTCCAACGGTGCATGTTAGCCATTTTTACTGACATGGTTCAGGATATTATGGAGGTGTTTATGGATGATTTCTCCGTAGTGGGGGATTCATTCGAAGATTGTCTTCACAACCTAAGAAGAGTGCTCAAAAGATGTGTCGAGACAAATCTGGTGCTGAATTGGGAGAAGTGCCATTTTATGGTACAAGAAGGAATAGTGTTGGGGCATAAAGTGTCCGAAAAGGGAATTGAAGTCGATCATGACAAGGTTGATGTGATCGAGAAGTTTCCAGCACCTAATTCCGTAAAGGCAGTGAGAAGTTTTCTTGGGCACACTGGATTCTACAGGCGGTTCACTAAGGATTTTTCTAAGATTTCTAACCCCTTATATAAGCTTCTCAAAAATGACAAGCCCTTTGTGTTTTCTGATGATTGCAGGTTAGCATTTGAGGAGCTGAAGAAGAGATTGGTGGTTGCACCCATCATTGTTGCACCCAACTGGGAGCAACCATTCGAGTTCATGTGCGACGCTAGTGATTATGCTATAGGAGCCGTTTTGGGGCAGCACAAAGATAAGATGATGCACCCGATTTACTATGCAAGCAAGACGCTTAGTGGTGCACACCTGAACTACACTGTCATGGAAAAGGAAATGCTCCATGTAGTATTTTCCTTGGGTCAAAAGTTGTGATGAATGCCAAAGGACAAGCAACATATACCGCCGTCATGAGATGTCAATGACCACAATTCAAGAGGTGGAGGTGTTTGACATGTGGGGGATCGACTCCATGGGGTCATTCGTCAGCTCATACGGTAACAAATATATATTGGTTGCAGTTGACTATTTCTTCAAGTGGGTTGAAGCGGTGGCTCTCCCAACCAATGATGCAAAATAGGTGACAAGTTTCCTAAAGAAAAACATATTCACACGTTTTATCACCCCAAGGGCTATAATTGGTGATGGTGGCTCCTATTTTTGCAATAGAGCGTCCGCACGCCTGTTGAAGAAATATGGAGTTCGCCACAAGACAGCCTCACCGTACCACCCACAAATAAGCGGGCAATTTGAAGTGTCCAATAGGGAGATTTAAAGTGTCCTTACAAAAATAGTGAATGCAACAAGGAGCGTTTGGGAGAAGAAGCTGGATGATGCATTGTGGGCATACCGTATAACCTTCAAAACTCCAATTAGCATGTCACCATACAAGTTGGTGTTTAAGGCATTCCACCTTCCAGTAGAGCTCGAACATAAAGCACTTTGGGCATTGCGGTAGCTGGATTTAGATATGGAGACAGCGGGCACCAACAGAGTCACTGGATTGCATGAGCTGGACGAATTCAGGTTCTAGGCATTTGAGAGTGATAGACTATACAAAGAAAGGATGAAACTGATGCATGATAAGCACATCTTGGATCGGAACTTCAAACCCGGAGATCTAGCATTGCTATATAACTCAAGATTAAGATTATTTCTAGGTAAGTTGAAGTCCCGATGGTCAGGACCTTTCAAATTAGTGAAAATGTTCTCAAGTGGAGCCGTAGAGATTGAATAAGAAGATAAGACAAACAAGTTCACGGTGAATGGGCAGAGGTTGTAACATTACCTTGGAATGGCCGAAGAAAAAAGGGATAAAGTGGTAATAACTTTGGAAGAGCCCCAGGACACGAATGAAGAGTGATGATTAGAGCATGTGTCATGCCGCGACGTTAAATCAGGCGCTTCCTGGGAGGCAACCCATGGTTTGTTGTAATTCGTCGTGCCGCGACGTTAAATCAAGCGCTTCTTGGGAGGCAACCCATGATCTTCTTTTTTTTTTCTTTTGTTTTGTTGTTGTATTTGACGTGAACGATACTAACCAGGCTATTAGTGTGCATGGAAAGATTTGTGCACATCGGGAGGAGTCGGGGTCAAAAGCTAAACCCGTAGAGGTAAAAAATTAAAGAAAACATAAAAAATTTGCGGAGGGCCGAATAGCGACTGCGGTCTCAACCGCAGCCTTGGGCGCGGAGATTGTATAGGCCGCTACTTTGGTCACCGCGGTCATGATCACAGACCGGGCGCAGTGTTTCAACGGTTTTCTTCTCAGCGCCCGCGACCGCGGAGCTGGGCACGGTCCTGTGACATCAGATAAGTAGTTTTGTTTTGTTTTTTTTTTTAATTTTTTTTTCTAAACCCCATCTCACTTAACCTAAACACCCGCCCACCCCTCTCACTTTACCCATTATCTTTCCCCTTCTCCTAATTTCTCTCTCCCTCTCCCTCTCCCAACTCAAAATCCCTAACACACGCCCCTTTCCTCCATTCTAGTCATCTCACCAAAAGCTCTCCTTCTTCCTCTTCCTCCATTAACAAGCTATCACCTCCATTTTTTAAGAATATCAAGTTAGTTCATGATTTCTCTCTCCTTGTGTTTTTTTTTATTTGAATTTCTTTCTTGTCTCTTTTGTAGTTTATTTCAGATTTTTGGTAGAAATTTTTGAGTAAATTTGTCTTCTTTTTAGTACAGAATGGGGAGGTAAAATCATGACTCTCTTGTGTTGTATGTAGATTGTGGTAGAGATAGGTGTATGAGGACATTGTAGTTGATTTGGGAGGATTTGTAACTCTATGGGGGTATTTGTGCTAAATTATAGCCATATGCACACTAGGTGTTTATTGAATTTCCCCAATGAGCTTTAAATGCTATTGTGACCATAGTGCGGGTGAAGTCTGAGTAACTTCCCTAGGTTCACATAATTCACACCCTTACTAATAGTGGCACTTGTGTTGCCAGGTATCATGAATCCATCCAGGAAGAGACAGGCCACAGGATCCTCGGCCAGTATACCAGGAGGTCCTTCTAGAGCTCGGGCACAGGCTAGCTCGAGCCAGTTTGACAGTACGCAGTTTGTGTCCAGAAAAGCCCAGGAGAGTTTTAGTGCGAAGGCGACAAAGAAGCCTGTGGCCGAAAGGGCCATTTCCAGGGCAGCTCTTCATGTTGAAAGCCCAAACATGTACCGTGAATTATTGCGGCGTCGGCTCGAAATCTTCTTTGAGGGGCCGAAGGATGGAAATATGATGTTGGTTAGAGATTTTTATGCAAATTGCACGGAGCATGAGAATCGGGTTGTCATGGTGCACCAAACCAGAGTGGATGCTTCACTCGAGGCCATCTGAGGAGTGTACAGATTTCCAGCCTTCGACGGGGCTGAAGATTTTTACCAGACATACCAGAAAAGGCCTGTCACATGGAACCTCTTCATCCAAACCATCAGTGTGCCAGGCAAGGACTTATAATGGGTTAAAAAGTGTTGGATGAACGTCATCAACAGTCGTCTGATGCCATCGAGCAACACCACTGATTTCAATGGACCTAGGGCAGTAGTGATATGATGTTTTGTGAATGGCCATGATTTTGATGTGGCCCGGCTCATCCAGGAAGAATTGTTCATCCGCTTAACTAAAAATAAGTGTGGATTCTACTTCCTTTCTCTGGTCAACAGATTGGGAAGAGCGGCATGAGTTCCTGAGAACCCCAACATGGATGGGTTGGTGCCAAAAGAAGCTGCATTCAGGCAACCAAAGTAACCATCGGGAAAGACCTGGTGGCACCTGGAGCTGCTCAAAGCGAAACCTCGAATGAGTCGGATGATGATGATGGTCGGGAGGAGGAAATGCATGACTCACTCCCACAGGTGCAGATTTTTGATGAGGCAGGCCCATGTCCGGCCCGCCGGAGTACCCGTCTGACAGCTCTGGAGCAGGATATGGCTAGGCTGCGCGCTTCAGTCACGGACCTGGGTACTATAGTTGATTCTCTGGCCACTCAAAGTTCAAAGTTTTAGAAAAAAATTAAGGGCTAGCTGAGGGCGCTAGGACGAGCTTGTCGCCTCAATCCTAGAACTATCTCCAATCAGGACTGAGTACCAGGGAAGTCCCTTTACCTTACTCTGCTTGAATTTATTTGACATGAGGACATGCCAATTTTTTTAAGTGTGGGGTGGGGAATGATGTGTATGTTGTTGTTGTATATGTATGTATTTGATTGGTAGTTTAGTTTGTTAAGTTAACTTTGACTTGGCCCGACGATGGACACCACTCGGCGGTTTTCTTGAGGGACTAATGTCGAACAAAAAAAGATTTTGGTTTTGTAGTAGTGTATCAACTCCCCCTTGGTTTTTCTTTAAACCACAGTTATTTTCCAAGGGTTTTTATTTGAACCGGGTGTAGTTAGTTTTATCCATTTTTAGTTAGGAACTTATGGGCGAGGACAGAATTGAATATAGACTACTTCAGTTTGACACTTAGGCTCATTAGTTGACTCTAGCGAGAAAGCCTTAAAATGCGTGTTCTAAATTTGGCTTAAGTACCCTGAGCAGAATGTCTGATGATCCAACCTGAATTGAGTCATGTGCCATGTGTGAGTGAGGCTTTTTGTATTCTTTGCTAACGTTTAACGCCTAGAACTTACCCTGTGTGTTTGCAAAGCTAAATGGTAGTCTTATTTGGTCTAGGAAGTGATATAGGCATTTCATTGTTGAACCATATCTATACATGTTCTACCCATCTAATTGTTATATATCATAGTTAACCCCTTTGATCCAGTAATCCTATTTTCTTTGGAAACCACATTACAAGCCTTACCCAATTTTTGAATTATCCATCTATTTGAACCTTATCACCTCTATTAGCACTTGAATTGTGATTAAATATGAAAGGGTTAAAGTGTGGGGTGGTTGGTTGGGCTTTTGGGTGGAGCTGAGGAAATACAGATAAAGGTGCACGGTGTTGAAAATTAATACTAAAAGCCACCTGAACTGAAAAAAGAAAGTTGTATTGTGTAAAGAAAAATATTTGATGGTGGTGGCATTTGAGATAATTGTTCTTAAAGAAGTAGGGGTATGACATATTTATATAAAGGTGGAATGGTGGTTTGACATAAGTATGTGCTTAAATGTTGAAATAGATGTACTAAAAGAGCTTAGGGAGGTGTAGTCACTATTATATCCAAATGTATCCTATCTGACCCGCAACCTACGTTACATCCAAATAAATTCCTAATTGATCCTAGACTGAATGAGCTTGATTAGTAGAGTAGTACACTATGGGCAAGCATATGGTGAATTTTCTGTGGCACAAGAATGTTCTTTCTAACGGTGAGCGAATTTTGTTTATTCGAAGTCCTCAGTGTGTGAGAATTGTATTGATTATGACACAAGTCTCTTTTGTGGTGAGTAGGCACTTGACTCATGAAAGGGAGGTAAGTCTGGACCTCTGACTTAGAGAAAGTTAGCTGGTTAGGGACATTGCACGGCTAGAGAGAGTCCACTCTTGAGGTGTGGATGTTAAGCTAAGGTAGTTGCCCAGTGAAGTTAGGCCTGTGGAGTGTGGTTTTGTTGTTGGAGGACGAGCAACGGTTTAAGGGTGGGATGTTGATAGTAGCCTATATTATGCATTGTAGACGCTATTTGTACTCTAAATTAACCATAGTTTATTGATGTTTAAATGATAAAAGGTAACAAAATGCCCTAATTGAGATTTTTATGTTGTGCAGGAGCCACTCCAAGCTAGGAGGAAGATGAAGAGTCTTTTGGAGTCAATTATGTACATACACATCCAATCAATGATAGCCTGGATGAAAAAGAACAAGAAAAGACAAAGAAAATAGTGAAAGCCAGGTCCGCGACCGCAGACCTGGGCGCGATGGAATGCGGTGCAAAAACAGAAAGTTAAAAAACGACCGTGGTCGGGTCCGCGGTTGAGACCGCGATCTCGATCAAGGATTTAACAGCGGAAGTTTTCAAAGGCTTAAGTGTAAATTCCTGGGCAATTAACCTAAACCTATAAGAACCCAAAGCTCGCCCAAGAGTAAGTTTAAGCTTGTTTTAGACTCAATTGGAGGCACGAACAAGTGAGAGGAGATCAAGCCATCTTTAGAGTTTTTCTTTCTTCTTCTTTTTACCATTAATTGTGAATCATGAACCATATTATTTCTTTGTTTTATTTTAGTATGAGTAGAAAAATATTTAGTCTAGGGTTGATGAAACCAATTGTTGGATGAAGTTTTTAACTCTATTCTGATAGAATTGAGCCGTGTTTGTTCTATGATTGTTCAACAAAATTTTGTATTGTGATTAATTGAACAGGCCCTTGATTAATCGTGTCTAATTTCCTTGTGTTACTCGAGAAATAATACTTGGTTAGATTGTTGTTGAACAATACCACTTTTGGGTAATTGAAGTCAATAATTACTTGAATTTAAAAGTGGGTTTAGAAATAATGAAGCTTTGGTAGGATAATTCTGAGTTGCATAAATTGTTAGCTAGAGTAGTTCGAAAGAATGCTTCTAGTAAGTTATTGTAATTGATCGAGAGATGATTACAATAACCCATAACACATAATCCTCATAGAGTATTACGACGAGATTATAGCTTAAGAGTTAAGAATTAATCCGGCTATTGAGAAAATCAATACCCTAGATCTTTCTACTCTTTAATTCATCTTTATTCTTGATTATTGTTAGTTTTATTATCATTTTACTTTAGCAAAATAAATTCCACTGTTTATTGATAAAAAATCTTGCATCCGGAAATTGTCTGAGATTGTTACTAGCACTATTAAGAGTTGTAGCGAATATATTAGTTCCCTGTGGATTCGATTCCGGAATTACACCGGATTATATTTGCAGCAACAACTTTGTCCTTTTTATAAGGCATAGTTAGGCGTGCTCACTGTGTCTTGGAGAAGTGTCAAGCAGACAATTGTTGCAACATCTACTATTGAAGTTGAATTTATAGCATGCTATGAAGCTACATCACATGCGTTATGGTTGAAGAACTTTATTTCCAGCCTTAGGATTATCGATTTCATTTCAAGGCCATTGAGAATCTTGTGTGACAATTGAGTTGCATTGTTCTTCTCTAAGAACAATAAAAGTGGCAGCCGAAGGAAGCTGTCACGACCTGGAATTCTCACCTTCGGGACCGTGATGGCGCCTAACATTTCACTTGCTAGGCAAGAGAACTGTTAAGCCAATTTTAGTCAATTTCAATAACAGAATCAATTAAGCCAAATACAAGCTAAAACTGAAATGCGGAATAACATAAATGCCCATAATATCTACTACAATTCGGATCTGGAGTCACAACTCGCGAGCCTCTAAATGTTTCTACAAACAGAGTCTGAAAGAAATACAAATGTTCTGAATGAAAAGAAATAGTAAAATAGAGAAAATAGAAGGGGATTCCAAGGTCTGCATACGCCAGCATGTCTACCTCGAGTCTCCAATAAACAAGTCCAAGCTGATACGCCTCACAAACTGCCAGGGCCGGTACAAAGTCTGCACAACAAGTGCAGAGTGTAGTATGAGTACAACCGACCCCATGTACTCGTAAGTGTCGAGCCTAACCTCGATGAAGTAGTGACGAGGCTATGACAAGACACTCACATAATAAACCTGTGCAGATAACAATATATGTACAAGATAACAACAGATAAAGGCTAATCATGTACTATTGGGAGGGGACATGCTAATGGGGATACAAAGTACGATAGATACAACGGAAATGGTAAACAGAACAGTCAATATGCCTTTAACCAGTAAGTACAATAAAGAACAATGAAGAAAATTCCGTGGAATCAGCCTTTGTGCTTTTACTCTCAACCTCACAATGAAACAATGATACTGCACGACATCACCCTTCGTGATTTTACTCTCACTCTCAGTATAAATCAATAGATATGACACGACATCACCCTTCGTACATTAACTCTCATAACATGTCACGACATCACCCTTCGTGCATTAACACTCACAATATGGCACGACATCACCCTTCTTGCATTAACACTCACAATATGGCACGACATCACCCTTCGTGCATTAACACTCTCCCTTACTACATAACAATGAACAAGTAATAATAGGGAGATAGGATCAACAAGAACAAGCCTTACTTCACAATGGGTCCACAATACCAATCTCAACTTTGGAATCAATACTCAATTATCATGTAAGCCCATAAACACGGTAGAAACGATAAATTTAACAAATAACTAGTCTAAGCATGGATAACATGATCAACGAAAGCAATAATTACAAGGAACAAGTCCCAGCCGCATGCTATAACTCGACAACAACACATAAGCACTCGTCACCTCACATATACGTTGTACCTAACATCTAAACATGAAGAAAATAGACAAAAAGTCCTAATCTCTCAAGTCAAGGTTAACCACGACACTTACCTCGCTCCAAAGGTCCACCCAAAGCTCAACCACAACTTTTCCTTTCAAAAAAGCCTCCAAACTAATAGAATCTAGAAAATTACCAACTAAACGATTCAAATTAAGCCTTAGGAACTACCCACGATTGCAAAGGATTCAATTTAGGTCACTATTAAAAAAGATCAACAAAAGTCAACCCCCGGGTCCGCTTGGTCCAAACCCGAAATTTAGACCAAAACCCGATTACTCATTCACCCCCGATCCCGGTTATGTAGTTTGTTTTGGAAACCGACCTCAATTTGAGGTCTAAATCCCCATTTTAAAAAAATCCCTAATTCTACCGAAAACCCCCAATTTCCACCATGAAAACACAAGATTTTGGGTTGAAATCATAGGAAATGTAGTGAAAGATTGAAAGAGAATGGATTAGAATACCTTACCAATGATTTGGGGAAGAAGAGTTCTTTGAAAATCACCTATAGAGTTTTCTTAGTTTTGAAAATTTTAAGAATGAACAAAACTCCCGTCTAACTCCTATTTTGATCAGTTGCAGATATCGCATTTGCAACCTGGGGTTCGCAAATGCGAACCCCGCAAATGCAAAGAAACAATCGCAAATGCAAAGTCCTCCCATCTCTGCTTTCATCGCATTTGCGATGACTTGTCCGCAAATGCAAACATTGATCATCCGCCTTTGCGACTAGATTGATCGCAAATCCGACCAAGCCTACCCCAGCCCCACTTCACAAATGCGAAGTATTGTTCGCAAATGCGAACTCTGCCCTCCACACAATTGCGACCTCTTGACCGCAAATGCGATCCCATGCGGACCCAGGTACGCGAAGAATATACTCGCAAATGCGAGCCTTTCAGGATTGGAGAATGTTCACAAATGTGAACACTGGTCTCACAATTGCGAGATCAGACACCAAATACCAGAAATTGCAGAACCAACTGAGTTTTCTAAGTCCACACCACTCCGTAGCCTACCTGAAACTCAACCGATCCCTCAGGGCTCTAAACCAAATGTGGAAACATGTTTAGAGACATTATATTTACATGCTCGCACGATCAAAACACCAAAATAATGCTTAGAACTACGAATCGAACACCAAAATCATATGAAATTTTCAAGAAACTTTAAAACTTTTATTTTCACAACTGGATGTCCGAATCACGTCAAATCAACTCTGTTTCTCCCCAAATTTGACAAGCTGGTCATAAATATAGTAATGGACCTGTACTGGACTCTGAAACCAAAATACGGACCCGGTAGCGACAAAATTGAATATCGGTCAATTCTTTAAAATCATTAAACCTTTAAAAATTTCAGTTTTCAACAAAAATCAATAACTCGAGCTAGGGACCTCCATATTTGATTACGGGCATATGCCCAGGTCCCAAATGACGATAAGGACCCATCGGGACCGTCAAAACATTGATCCAGGTTTGTTTGCTCAAAACGTTGATCGAAGTCAACTCAAATAGATTTTAAGGCACAAATTTCGTATTTTTCTCATTTTTTAACATAAAAACTTTTCGAAAAAAACACCTGGACTATGCACACAAATCGAGGAAGACTAAAATCAGGTATTTAAGGCTTCAAAGCGCAGAATTAGGTTCTAAAGCATAAGATGACCTATCGGTTCATCATACAAGCACATCGACATAAAGTACTTGATGGTTAGAGACTATGTGAAGAAGCAATATGTGAATTTTGAGCATGTTGGTACTACTTTGATGATTGTTGATCCTATGACTAAAGATCTGCCGGCTAATATTTTCAAGGATCATGTAACTCATATGGGGCTTAGTAGCTCAATTTAGTCTTTCTTTACTCTCTAACATTTTGTCTAGACATTATGTTTATTTTAATATACATGACCGTGCACACTTTTGGTTTTTCATGTATTATTTGTGATTATTTGATCAATTAAGTTGGACCCTGAATGACTTATATTAAGTTCATTCATAAAGTTGTTAGACACTCTGTTAGAATGTAATGTGCATTTGTAATACATGAAAGGAAGTGTTTGTTTAAAAGCATTACCACCATGATTCATGTAATAATATATTCTAGTTAGAGTGATTGTTGCATAACTTTTAGTTGAGTGGTAAAATCGATGGTCATATTATCTCTCATAAAGGATTATTTGATTTTGATATGTGGGCCAAGTGGGATAATGTTAGAAACTTACCGTCTCTTCTAGAGACTTCTTGTGTGGCCCACATATAAGATAATAAATTATTTGCTTTGTATCCTAAAGGAAATAATATACAACAACAACAACAATTTTTCCTAAGAGTTATGTAGTTATGCATATATGGTAGTTTCTTTGATGGAAAGAAATAATTTTTATTAAGAGTCCCTACGGTAATTATAATTTATGGAGAAGTCCCTAGGGCTAAAGTATTTGTCTAGGAGTTCCTGTAATGATCCGACCAGTTGTTTCGAGAGTTATAGCTCCGTTTCCCCCATTTATGCTTCTTTATGTGTTATTCAACTGTGTTTTGTTGTATCGGGTTGGTAGTTCGGTCCGGAGTGGTTTCAGAGTGGAATGAGTAACTTAGTCTCTTATTTAGAAGGTTAAGTTGGAAAAGTCAACCGAATGTTGACTTATAAGTAAACGATCTCGGATTGAGATTTTTATGGCTCTGATAGCTCCGTTGGGTAATTTTGGACTTAGGAGCGCATCCAGAATGTAATTTGGAGGTCCGTGGTAGAATTAGGTTTGAATTGGCGAAATTGGAAATTTAGTGATTTCCGGTTGGCATTGCAAAATTTGACATCGGAGTCGGAATGGAATTCTGGGAGTTGGAATAGGTTCGTAGTGTCATTTGTGACGTGTGTGCAAAATTTGAGGTTATTTGGACGAGGTTTGATAGGTTTTGGCATAGGTTGTGAAAGTTTGAGGTTTCAATTTCATTAAGCTTGAATTGGTGTGTGATTCATGTTATTGTTACTGTTTGACGATATTTGAGAGCTCGATTGAGTTTTTATGGTATTTTAGGACTTGATGGAACCTTTGGTTGAGGTTCTGGAGACCTCGGGTGTGTTTCGGGGTCAGTTTTGAGCGAGTCCGGGCATTTCCGGAACTCTGGTATGGTTCTGGTGCTTTGCAAATGCGGACCTCAGCAGAATTTTGCGGACTACGGTGGAGGGGTGTGGACCGCATAATTTTGCCGCGGCCGCACTCCAGGGAAAGGTTTCTGCAGATCCGCTAGTCCAACTTCGGAAGACTATATCTTTTTATATACAAGGAATTTTGGAATGATTCAGAAATAAAAGTTGTATCCCTCCGTGTCTAGTTTCTAGAAAAGTAATGAAGTTATCATTTGGACATTGGTAGAGAAAGTTATGACCAAAATACTAAATCCTGACAGTGTAGAAACCAAAAGGTGCGGCCGCACCATTTTTATGCGACCGCAGGAGCTGCGAGGTGCGGTCGCGCTTGGAATTTCGCGGAACGCCCAGTGGGTGTTCAGAGTGTGCACTATATAAACGGGGTTTAGGGCATTATTTCACATTTTGGACCTAGGGAGCTCGGTTGGTGTCTATTTTTCGTGGGGTTTTTCAAGAAATACACTGGGGTAAGTGATTCTAACTCGGATTTGGTTAGTATACATGAATATATCAATGATTTCATCATCTGATTAGTACTTTAAAGTTGAAATTTGGGGAAAAAATGTAGAAACTTCATAAAATGAATTTTTGGGATTTGAATGTGGTTTCGAAGTCGGAATTGAGTGAAACTAGTATGGTTGGACTCGTGAGTGAATGGGTGTTCTTAATTTGTGGCTTTTACCCGATTTCGAGTCGTGGGACCGTGGGCCAGGTTTGAGCCAATTTCGGATATTTTGCCTAATTTTGTAGTTTTTCTTGTGGAATTTGTTTCTTTAGCATATGTTGATGGTATTGTACTGGTTGTTAATAGATTCGGGAGACGATTCGAGGGGCGAGAGCATCCCGGAGTAGGATTCTGCGCTGTTAAGGTAAGTAACAGTTTTAAATCTGGTTTTGAGGGTATGAGACCCGGAGATTTGATATCATGTGACTATTTGGAGGTGACACCCATTCTAGGGGACAGGCGTGTGGGTGTACGCCACGAGGGATTGAGACTTTGTCCATCTCGTGAGGCTGTGAGGCCTAATATACCTTATTTTTGTTTATGTTCTTTCCTCACAGCAGTTATACTCAGTCATAATGATTTTTGTACATGTTTACCTTAGTCTTGTTATCTTCTTGCTGAATACACTGTAATACTTTGATTTGGATTGCTTTCCTTTATTTATTGAAAACTCTGAGGCTAGAGAGGTACATGACTGAGTGAGGCTGAGGGTCCGTTGTGAGATATTATAATATAGCACGTGAGTTGTCTGTGCGGATCTACATTGATACCATAGCATGTGAGTTATTCGTGCGGATCCAAATAGGATATGGTAGCACGTTAGTCCGTGCAACACGTGAGTGGTCAGTGCAGATTAGCACTTGGGCTGTAGGAGCCCCTCCGGAGTCTGAACACCCCCAGTGAGTGCAGGTACCTATTGAACGTGTGCATTGAGGGCTAAGGGATTGAGCGACAACGTTTTTTAGGTTTCATCTATTTGTTGTTGTTGCATTTATCTGTTAATTGCCTAGTAGTAGTTGATAATCTATGAAACTAATCTCGTACTCATGTTATTCATTAACTGTGAAAATTATTAATTGAATTGTTCTGCTTAGCTCGTCACTACTACTCATATCCTTAATTATTACTGTTACTTTCTGAGTCGGTTGTACTCATACTAAACCATGCACTTCATGTGCAGATCCAGGTGTGTTTGAGCGTGGCGATTGTTGATTCCAGGCCGTCTTATCTTCGGAGACTGCAAGGTAGCTGCCAACGCATGACCTTGTTACTCCTTCTATTTCTCCTTTTTGGGTTGTATTGACAATTAGGCAGTTGTGTAATAGTTTAAGTACTTAGATACTCATGACATAGTGATACCGGGATGTTTGGGGCTTGTTTTCCGCATTTTATTTTCAAATTTGAAGTTTAACTTGATTTCATGGAAATTTCTAATATTAAGAATCTTTACTTAACAATTATATCTTAAATTGGTGGTATTTTTGAAAAAATAGGCTTTCCTAGTATTGCGATAAGTGCCATCACGACAAGATTTAGATTTGGGTCGTGACATTCCTTAGACTATCTGTAAATACGCATGTGACTCCACCAGTCTGGCATCGTACGATAGGAGCTGTCACACCTCTTTTTCCCCGAAAGGGGGGATATATGGAGTTTTTCCAATTTAAGTGACAATAATCAAAATGGGATTATTTATTCGATTCAGTGTCACCACTTAGAATAATTTATGGTGTCCCAAGTCACCTGTTTATTTTAAATCTCAAATCGAGGAAAATTTGACTTTGTTTAAAGTCTGTGAAACTAGTAAAAATTAGGTAAGAAATTCTGTTAACCCGGGAGAAGGTTTTAGGCATTCCCGAATTCCATGGTTCTAGCACGGTCACTTAATGATTCATACTTGGCTTTTTTGACCTAATTGCTCATTTTAGGACCTATGTGTATTTATCCTTTACCACTTTTAATTATTTGATTTATCTAAAGGATTACCTTAATGCGAGTTACGCGTACGTATACCCGTTTAGTTTGGTGTATAAAAAATTATGTCACGCGTACGTGTACATAATTGACAACATTTGTTTTATTTAAAAAATAGTCATAGTCGCGCGAATGCGTACCTTAGATTTATTTGAAAATCAGGATCACGTCACGCGAACATGTACACAATCCCGATAGTAGTTTAAAATCCGCGCCTAAAAGCATTTCTATGAGTATTTGATTAAGGCGTTTTAGTTACTAAGAGTGTTTAACCATGGTCACGCAAACATGTACCTTGGTTTATTTTGGTATCACAACTATGTCACTCACGCGTGTACATAATTGTAATATTTAATTTAATTATGAGTACCTAAAGTCATGCCTATGTCTCTAATACTATGTCATATATCTAGGTGTAAAGGTTCAACACTAATGTGACACATTTGTTTATATCTAATAAGGCTGCTTATCTACAAATTGCCTAGCAGACCCGGATTTTTAAAAGTTTGACGCCTGATAAAGACTGAGTCCAAATAGACTCGGGCCCATGATTATATTGTCCATTGTTTGGGACCATACTACTGAATTAATTGGAAAAGAATTTGAGCCTGATTGAGTCCAATTGGACTCTGACCCAATTTAGCATTTAATTAGTCAAATACATTTGATTCAAAAGGTTTGGGCCTAGAAATAAGTCTGAATGACTCTGGCCCAATGCATATTTATTTGAATGAGTCCAAATTTAAAATGGGTGATGACATATGTAAAATTTACCTTAATTTTTTTATACTTTAAAGCAGAAGTAAAAAAGATCTTTTGAACAAAACAAATCAAAATTCAGTTAAACTTGACTAAATTTCCTACTGATTTGCCTAAGTTTTCTATTTTAAAATGATAAGTTTAAAAATTCATTTATATTTAAAAATCTTAAAGTGATTGTCTCGAATCAAAGTGTTTGTTTAATTTAAAGACTAAAATCTGAAATACAGTTTTAGGAACCCAATTGGTTTGAGCCTGAAATTGTATCAAGACCTGCTGTATCAATTGTCTTCTGAGCAGTCTAGTTTCATACAAATTTGAGTTACTAAATATAATCACTAAAAAACGTAGTAAATGGCTAAAATATTAAGCAGATTTATAGTAAAATATGTTGTAAAAAAAATGAAATTACTACATTTTTTTCTGACTAGCTGAACAGTAATAATAAAATCTGCAAATTTTTTGGACTGTTTTTCACTTATTTGTACTACTGCATAAGAACATGTAGATCTCATGACTACAAAGCTTTAAACTGATTTCATGATTTGCTGACTTTTTAACAATACAACCTAAATTGCCTAAATGATCAACATTTCATGAATTTACACATGATATATAACTCTACCAACATCATTCATGTAAAACATCAAGTTATATTCAAGCCAACCACACACTTTATAAACATTAAATGAACTTCACAGCAAAAATAAATAAATAAAAAAGAAATTACATTGTTAGGGAGGCACCTTGATAGCAGCAAGAGAAATGAAAATACTAAGAAACAAGTCTCTGAATAAACTTTGAAGCAAAGCAGCTACAATGAAACCAGATTTCAAAAATAGGAAGGTGTTTTTTGATTCTGAAAGATCAAGACTGATTCTTAGAAAAAAGGACGAAGGTATTTTTTTTCCAAAGGATGGAAGGAAATTTTTTTTAGGCAGTGCAGATATTTCTGTGTGTAATAAGGTTACTCAAAATCTGTTTTTCAGGTCTAGGTATAATGAAAATAAGGAGTGTATTTATAGAGTGGAGATGTGAAAAGGGATAAGAATTAAGATACAAAGAATGTGTCATAATTCCCTATAAATTAGGAAAAATGGCATCTTCTTAAAAGAAATGAACATCTGTCCAATTTCTAGTACCTTCCTTATCTCAGAAAATGGACAAGTGTCCACATTCTGGATATTTTTTGATCTTATCCCTATTTTCCTACTCAGTATTGGGACAGTTGTCCCTATTCTAGAAAATTCTAGTATTTGTCGAATAAATTTTATAATTAGGTTTCCAAAATCAACATTTAAGGATCTTGGAATTACCTCAAAACTAGATCGGTTTTGGGCCTGAGTCAGGTGACTCTTGGCCTGGAGAGCTTGGGCTCTTAAACTTTCAACAAAGCTATGGTCATGTCTATTTAGCCTAGCCCAATAATAATAAAATAACAAAACTATGGGCCTGGCTAAATAGATAGGCCCAATTTATTTAAAAATAAATAACAGGAAATAAAACGCAACAATAAGCAAAAAATAAATATAGACTTAACACTGATTAATCCGTTTTAATTAATTAATTAATGCAAATGAAATAACAAATGATGTAAAAATTAACAGAATATATTTAAGCCCTGATTTTGTATATTTTTTAATTAAGTCTAGTTGAATTAGTTAATTAATTATAATGGAGTATAACTAACAATGATAATTAATAACAAAAAATAAATAAATAACAGAAGAAAAATAATTGCATAAATAAAAGAATAACAGGATAATAAAATGCGGAACAAAATTAAATAAATAAAAAATGTGTAAATATAACAGGATTAAAAAAATGCGGAAAAAAAAACAGGAAATTTTTAAAATGCGTAAATAATAGAAATAAAGGCTGAAAATAGCAAAAATTAAATGGACCTAACCGTGAGAAAACCTGCATGCCAAGACTCCCATCTAGGATATGAGATCCTTGATGGGAGATCTTGACAGGAGGATTTTTTAGCGGCTAGGGAGATTTTTGACGGAGCTAGGATTTTGGAGACCCTAGATCGAAGATTTAGGGATTTTGGTTGGGTTTTTGGGGATTTGGTTGGTGGGACTAGATATAAGAAAGTGAGGAGAGTGTATGGTGTGAGATTGAGGGGTTTTGGAACTCCACCGCCGCCTTAGGCGATTTTTGGCCACTTTTTTACGTTTAGAGTTTTTTTTGTGAGTTTGGTTGGTGGGGTGTGGTAGAGGAGGAGAAGAGGAGTAGATTGAAGCTATTTTTGTCACGACCCAACCTATGTGTCGCGACGGGCACACGGTACCTTACTTAACCGAGTACCAACGTAACATATCTTTTTTATCATACTATCATGGGTAAATGGTCCAAAAGGGCCGTCATGAGATAACCATAATAAAATATAAGGGAATGCTAGACATAAGACAATCTAACATAATATAGAAACTTATACATGTGACCTACTTAACTATAAGGTTGATATGATCATTTGATAAACTCAAAACATAGGCCATCCATAAACCTGGCATTTGTCTACAAGCCTCTAGGAGTACATAAACAACATAAAGGTCGGGACAGGGCCCCGCCATACCAGTCAATCCATGTCCCAATCATACTGACCAAATAGGCTACTTCGGAGCAAGTGGAGTGCAGCAACACCTTCCGCTGAGCCGATAGCCTACTAGGAGAACTGTCAAACTGTCTATCGGGACTTGCGGGCATGAAACGCAACGTCCCCAAGTAAAAGGGACGTCAGTACGAATAAAGTACTGAGTGTGTAAGGCAGAATAACATAACTAAGAACAGTAATATAAAGAGATGTAGGAGATACAACCCGTAGCAGCTGAGTGCCTCTGAGAGAGTGACATGAAATGCGTGATACATATATATATATATATATATATATATATAATATTTTTAAAACATCCGCCTCTGTGGTCATCATCTTCATCATATCATACCTGGTCTCGTAGAGGACTCGGTAAAAACATACCCGGCCATCATAAGGCTCGGTAGAATCGTACCGGCCACGTGGAGCTCGGTAAAACCAACTGATCAGTGGTTGCACAATAGCTGCCATACTGGCCGACTATAGCGCGGCTCGGTAGAGTAAAATAGATACTATATATAATGCATGATGGACTCATGGAATCACGCTCTAAACCTTCCAGAGTGACGTAAGGTAGGTGCACCTTCGATTAACATTATGGACATTATACCATCAATATGAACTTCACTAGGACTCAGGGATCGTACATACTTTCTTAGAATAACTTTTTAAGGAAATAACAACATGGACAACCTTAGTAGCTAGGAGTAGATTCATTATGAAATAACGTATCGTTTACGTTGGTTTCACTTTAGATCATGCCAAAAGAATGAAGGAAATGCCTTAACATACCTTATCACAATCCTTCCACTCACCAATTTGAAATTGCCTCTTCACACCTTAATCTACAACAACTATAATAATACTATCATTAAGTTACCAAAGGTACAACTATCGCACAACGAATGACAAGCTTATTTTGTATAAAAACGGGCAGCATCTCCCCTATTATCCTTACTTCCTCCAAATTGAAGATAACACCAACAACACAAGAACACAACAAAAAAACCATATATACATTATTTTCCAGACTTATATACACCACA
This sequence comes from Nicotiana paniculata, assembly GCA_005239505.1. NCBI lineage: Eukaryota > Viridiplantae > Streptophyta > Magnoliopsida > Solanales > Solanaceae > Nicotiana > Nicotiana paniculata. The sequence continues at coordinate 111,464 of ML352922.1, forward strand.
AAATACTACAAAACAGCCCAACACACCGCAATCTCTTCATACACAAAACAACCACAAAAGTAGTGTCAACGACCCGGAAATGTTACGATGAACGACCAGTCCACCACCCTACGTCTATATGGTATTTATCCACACCATTTCTCCTCAAAAACTATACAAAACAGTAGTGAAATATGCAGACCAACAGTAACACAAAAGGGTCCACAAAACAGTCCGCTACAAGTCAAATAACTCGAACTCACGGCTTGCGATCACCGTCCCGTGAGTCCCAACTATTATGAAACACATTTATCAACCTTCCTTGATATTTATCACTTAAATACAGATATTAAACGTTTCTTAACTATGAAGTACCTTCCAAAAGTCTAACTAAAAAGAAAAAAGAGAGGCGGTATAATGACACTTACGTCGTAGGAATCGTTTTGATGTTATCGCTTCTAGATTTCATGCTCGGGATGATAATCTTCTTTGAAACTCTAGAAGAGAGCTTAATGAAATGTTTATGAGTGTTCTCTGGTCGTGGTATGCTGAAAATTGAAGAGAAAGCCGACCTAAGACTTATATATATCAACTTTGGAAAAGTCAAAGAGGTGCTAGCTTGGCACCCTAGCATTGGCCCATCTTCCGACGCTTATATCTTTTTATAAGGATTTCGTATGAACGAGGTTAAGAGTGTGGGAAAATAAATTCCAAGACCTTCAATTTGGTATATAATATGTCCCAATAAAATCTCATATAACACACTAAATTCTTTGCTCAAAATTCTTTAGTGAACCACCTACTTGTCACTTATGATGTCTGCGCAGTCTCGCAAAACTGCAAATATCTATCTACTCCTATGGTTTATCGATGAACAGTTTAATGCATTTGAAACTATACTCATATATCTTAAAATTGGTTTTTAGATCATCCAATAATTTCAAGAATATTGTGAGAAAATGTCAGTTACATTTGACCTAATTTTCAGCTCATTATGAATGTAATTTGTGAAGACCTTTGCTAACTTTTGTTCCACAACTTGGTTGACTTCAAAACGTAGTACACGACAATCATACGACAAACATAACTCATAGAATAACCTCCTTATCATGTAATTAACCATAGTCTCACCCTAAAGTACATGTTATAACATTTCAAACTCGTCTACTTTCGACGAAACTTATTTTCTTCAATTGGTTTAGCTCCTAAGCTTTCCAACCCTCTCGGTACTCATTATTCATGATCTTAAATTTTTGTAACGTCCAAGGTAACATGATTAACTTACTTTATGTGCTTCCAAATATAATCTTATTTCTGAGCTTACATCAATTGACTTACGACGTACTCTCACGTACAAAAACATGGGGTGTAACATGATTCCCCCCTTTGGAACATTCATCCTCGAATGTTGACTAATGCACTTATCCGTCTCTTAAGCAATAACTCTTATGAATAATTTAATATTGTCTTTTCCATCTAGGGAGTTGTTCGGTTAATAAACCTAAAGGCTAGGGCATTCCCCCCTTTAGGCCTCTTTCTCACACCATGACTCGTGGTGGAAATTCTTCCAATATCGTAACTGTTTCTACCTTATTTCATGCAGCCTGTATGATTCTAACCTTGATGTGCGCCAATGTGAATCTTATCTCCTTTTTCCATTAGCTTTTAACCAATCTCTAGGGTTCACTTTGTGAACATATATAGTACTATGACAAGTTGTCCCTATGGCATCTATAGGTGTACTAAAGTTCTTTGCTTGGTACTTTGTTGAACTTATGACTATTGTTATTTCTTGTTTCATGACCTCAGTTATATATTCTTGTGGTTTACCACAACTAGGTAGGTTATATTGTACCATAACTCTTACTTCGGTTTATTATTATGGAGGCTTTCCACCCAACTCCAGGTTACTCGCTCAGCGCTTATCATATATGTATAAATCTAAGCCATTTAATGCTTCCTTATTACCGTTCATCTTAAGAATGACAGCCTAATCTAATCTCATACTTTGGAACTTTTATCCATCAATTGTCTATTCACCTTAATGTTGATCCATAATCTACTACTGATAACTTGAATCCTCTCATGTAATACATTGTCACTAGGGATTACGTATCATCGGGGAACATCTGAAGTGATTTTCCTGATCCACTTAGGGATGATACTATACTCCAATAGTTGTATTTCATAGCATCCCAATGTGATTCATCCTATGGGGGTATTCCAATCTTGTGCAGTTCATGAAATCCTTGTTCTCAAAATCATTACTCAATCAAAGGCCTAAATATATGGTACCTTTAACTACCCAATCTCCTATCTTAATATTACTCAAGTATCATGATGGCATCATATCTGCGAGACTGAATTCCCTATGTTGGGTTTCACTATGTTTATCTTGAACGATCTGTTGATTTATCTATGACCTCTTGTTTAGCTATAACTAGGCTCTTCCTAAATCAACTACAGACTACTCATTGGTCCATTCTCATATTTATATTATGCGTAATCTCTTTTGGGTTATGTACTTTGTCTTAACTTACCTCTCGTATGGGATCCTTATGTATCAAGTGTTCATTTCCACTTATTTATAATATTATCATCGAGTGCAAAACCCTTATTGATTCTCTCGAGAGTCATGCTTGCATAATGTTCTACATTTGTATTATATCTGTAGGATATGAACAAATGCAATCCCATTCCTTTCTCCTTTTTACCGCATCCTCCTTTTTAATCCATAGTTACCACATCATCTGTGGCATCTTTTCACATCTTCACTGGCATCACTCGCCTTGCGGTAACCCTTCTGTACCAAGGATGAAAAAATTTCATACCGCGAGGGTGACACTTAGTGTAACTGGCCCATACAGTCCATTAAGCTTAACTTTAACTTTAGGGAAGCATTTTCTTGAATGACCATTTTCTGAATTTCTCATTAATCTTCACCCGTTGTCCATTCTATTATTGCCGGAGCGTAATTAAATTCTCATGATGCCGACCATTATCAAATCGCTCAGTCCCTAATTCATGTTTAATGTATCTTGTTCACCAGCTCATACTGATTTCTATTACTCTGGGTCTAACTTTTCCCTTTGGAAATCACGTTAGAGTCACGAACTTATTTCTCGAAATGAGTATGTGACTTTATGGCCTATGCTCTTTTTTTGCCTCGAGGCCTGTTACCTCTCGTCTTTTCCTTCTCTTGAATATAGATTCGGTAATACTATCATTTTGTTTTCTACCATTTTCTTCCACGTATCACATCTTACTCATAATGATTTATTAACACTCTTCTTTTTTCCATGATAACATTTATGTCTATCACTTTATTCTGAAAATTCCAACAAAACGTTCCTTAATTTTTAGCTCCCCCCGCGTCATCTCAGTTCTTCGGGACGCCTAACATTCTCTCTCTTTTTTTTTACAAGGGACAGGAGTCATACTATGATGAATATTTATACTGCTAGGATTCCACTGCATATCTTCTGAAATTTCTCAACATTCAAGTATTCATATCTGACTGTTCTATAATAAAGTGCACCATCTGGATGTCTCGCAAGAAGATATATTACCACGTTTGCACTATCCTTTGGAAATTTTAGCTAATGATAATAATCATCCACCATTTTTGGGTTACTTTAACCCTAACTGGATCCTGATATCCCGTCCTTCTCTTAACTATATCTGTTGGCTCCCATGGAGCATAACTGAGGCGGGTGCGGCCAATTGTACATACCTCTGTTACAATTATAGGTAATTCAAAATGCTTGTATTTCTCTGCTTGAATCGTAAATACTGAAAATCTTCATTAACTGGGCGCCTCATACCTTTCTTCATCTTATTTCTTTTACTTGTTAAAACTTGTATCTATCTTCCAAATCTCTCATTGCCTTTCATCATAGGGGTGGATATATTTTATTTTCCTTAGGGCTCCTTATCAAGAGGCTTACCCATCTTAATACACACATGATCTACTAAATACCTTATATTTACTCACCATAAGCACCGTGCAAAATTGAGTTCCTCTGACTCAACTCATTCACAACCACATGCAACCTCTTACCAATCGTCTTTCTAGATGTAGGCATCGTCGTATTATGAATAAGATAGAATTTAGGAAATTGAGTTCTTACGACTGAGCTCTACCACACGATCTAGAGTAAGAAGAAAGAGTGACAGTCATAAATGCCTTGTAGCCTCTTGATTATAAGTGTGGTGCACAACACACCCATAAACAAGACTCTACTAGACACTGCTTGTAGACATCCCTAGGACAGAACTGCTCCGATACCACTTTTGTCACGACCAAACCTATGGGCCACAACGGGCACCCGGTACCTTACTTAACTGAGTACCAACGTAACATATCTTTCTTATCGTACTATCATGGGTAAATGGTCCAAAAGGGCCGTCATGAGATAACCAGAATAAAATATAAGGGAATGCCAGACATAAGACGATCTAACATGATATAGAAACTTATACATGTGACCTACGCGCCTATAAGGCTGACATGATCATTTGTAAACTCAAAACATAGTCCGATAAGGCCATACAAGTAACCATACCTGACATTTTTCTACAAGCCTCTAAGAGTACATAAACAAAATAAAGGTCGATACAGGGCCCCTCCATACCAGTTAATGCATGTCCCAATCATACTGACCAAATAGGTAACTCCAAAGCAAATGGAGTGCAGCAACACCTTCCGCTGAGCCGATAGCCTTCTAGGAGAACTGTCAACCTATCTATCGGGACCTACAGGCATGAAACGCAGTGTCCCCAAGTACAAGGGATGTCACTACGAATAAAGTACTGAGTTTGTAAGGCAGAATAACATAACTAAGAACATTAATGTAAAGAGATGTAGGAGATACAATGTCACGCCCCGAAATCCCACCATCGGGCCTTGATGGCGTCTAACGTTGAAGCCGCTAGACAAGCCAACGTGTATAGATAAACGAGCATATTAACATCAATTTAATAGGATAAACTAAATGGTTCACAATTTAACAACGGAAATAAATATGGTTTCAAGCTAAATAAGGACAACATAATACAACAACGCGTCATTTTCCCAAAACCTGGAGTCACAAACTGTCTATAAGAGTGCTAAATATAAGTCTGAAAAGAGAACACATAGCTGTCTCTGAAACTAGGGGAAAAAACAAGACAGAAGTGAAGACCATGGGATGGAAGATACACCAAGGCCCACGAACGCCAGCGGGTATACCTTGAAGCCTCTATGATAAGCTGGAAGACACTCCCACTAATGATGTCCTCCGGGTCCGGCTGCGTAATCTGCACAACATAAAAAAGTGCAGGTGTAGCATCAATACAACCGACCCCATGTACTGAGTAAGTGCCGAGCCTAACCTCGGCGAAGTAGTGACGAGACTAAGACACGACAACAAAGTGTACCTGTGCAGTTCAATAGTATAGCAGAAACTAAAAAAGAATACAATTACGGGGAGAACATACTGGGGGTAAGAGATAGCAAATACTGAAATGACAAAAACGAAAACAACAGTCTGAAATATCTGAAAGTAATAACGGAAAATGACAACACAAATTAAACAGTGAAAGATGCGGCACGACATGTCCCCTCGTGCATAATAATAATATAAAACATGGCATGGAATGTCCCCTCGTGCATAATAAATATAAACATGGCACGGAATGTCCCCTCGTGCATAATAAATATAAATATGGCATGGAATGTCCCCTCGTGTATAATCAATATAAACATGGCACGGAATGTCCCCTCGTGCATAATAAACATAAACATGGCACGGAATGTCCCCTCGTGCATAATAAGTATAAACATGGCACGACATGTCCCCTCGTGCATAATAATAATATAAAACATGGCACGGAATGTCCCCTCGTGCATAATAAGTATAAACATGGCACGACATGTCCCCTCGTGCATAATAATAATATAAAACATGGCACGGAATGTCCCCTCGTGAACAATAAATATAAACATGGCACGAAATGTCCCCTCGTGCATAATAAATATAAACATGGAACGGAATGTCCCCTCGTGCATAATAAATATAAATATTGCACGGAATGTCCCCTCGTGCATAATAAATATAAACATGGCACGGAATGTCCCCTCGTGCATAATAAATATAAATATGGCACAGAATGTCCCCTCGTGCATAATAAAAATAAACATGGAACGGAATGTCCCCTCGTGCATAATAAATATAAACATGGAACGACATCACCCTTCGTGCTTTAACACTCTTCCTCACCCAAACAACAATCACAAACAAGGGCAAGGAAATAAACAGAGTAAAAATAGAAATCCCGGCAAGGGAACTACACAACGATGACCCGGCAAGGGTACATTTCAATAACTCTTTCTCTTTCTTTCACTTTCATTTCCATAATTTATTCTATTACACGAGTCAATGCTCCAAAGGATGTAATTATCTCATATTCCTTCATCATTTGTTTCATAATTTTGAGCCAATCCTCCAAAGATGTAATTATCTCATATCTCTTTATTATTCGTTTTACAATTTGAGACAATGCTCCAAAGATGTTTAAAGATTACAATTCCCTTCACATGCCCTTTACAACGTATAGAAATCCTCAATTAGGCATAGAAATTACAACAAAGTCAGAATATTCACAATATAGGGACTCACGGTCATGCTAGACACCAATGTATAGATACTCAATTCAAGGACATAATTATAGAGCTCAATCCCATAAGAGGTTGTAAATAAAAAAAATTTGGGATAGAGTGGATTAACGAATAATGTGTCTCATTCAAAGAGTAGGTACATGCAATGTTTTGTGATTCAACATCTTGTTAAGACCGTGTTTATGAGAACTCTTCAATATGGGTGCACATATACAACAAGGAAAAATCATGCAGTGTTCATAACGATATAGCAAGGAGTGACTTACTTGGTAACTTTAGATTCACGGGGCAGTGCCTTAACTTATTCCCCCTGACTCCACATTTGTAACATATATTGGTACCATACTGACGTACTACATGATCTGGTGGTGCAGTGGCATTAATAGGAACACGGGTACTCCCCTTAGCAAGAAGTTCTACCAATCCCTCCATGGCTCGATACATTCTCCTAAAAAACTCTTGGTCAATCTCCCTCAGATTCAATGGTGGGGTCATTCCCTCCTTACTGCTTCAAACTCGTGGATTACTCATCTTTAGAATAAGACACAACGAGTAAATTAGCTCCCTATATTGAGCTCTACCGCACAATTTGGAGTATCATAGAGAGGTGAAATTACTAAATGTCCAAGTAGCCTCCTAATTATAGATGTGGTCGACAACACACCGATAAGAAGGAATCTACTAGACACGGCTCCGAGACATCCTAGGAAACATTAAAATCTTAGACTCTGATATCAAGTTTATCATGCTCTAAAACCAAGGAGCGTGACCGGCGCTCAACTAAGTAAACCCGACTAAGCAAGCCTGTTAAACTTCATTCTACCCAAATTCATCTTTGAATAAAGAGGAGATGTGCTCCATTAATCATATTCTGAAAATAGTCCATTAACAACTTTCATTTTGTTTCAATTAGCAGTTTCAATCATAATATCCAAAATATTACCAATTTATAGATATGATGAAAGACATGTTTGCCCAATACCTATTTCTAATTCAATTCCCAATATCAAACACCACCCATAACCAGTCTACGGAGCCGCTAAATATTATTGAAGAGTAATATGGAAATGCCGGAAACAAGGCTCAGGCTATACCTCAAAATACAAAGTACATGATAAACAAATGATACAGGACCCCGAAATGAAGTGGGGCTCACCAAGTCGGCTGAAAAGACGATGCGCCACTAGCTGCGACCAATAGTGTCTACTATGGAACCACCTACATCTATTTAAAGATGTAGCTCCCCCAGCAAAGGGACGTTAGTAGTGTCAAATAGTACTAGTATGTATAGCAAAAAGTCCTCTTTCAAAATAGAATAACCATATAAGAAAAAGGAAAGCCATAAAAACAACAAGTCATAATCAATAATATCCAAATGCCAAATTGAAACATAATAATTTTCAAAATATGAAAGTAATACATATTTTTTTTAGTTGGTAGATCTTTTGTCACGACCCCAAATCCTAAACCGGCCGTGATGGCGCTTATCGTGGAACTAGGCTAGCCAACAATCACATATTTACAGTTTCTTTTCGAAATTTCAAACTCATTTTCAACATTTCATAAACATATATATATTACTGGTTCTGTTAAGCAAAAAAAAATAGCTATATAGTCTACAACCATCCCCAAGATCCGGAGCCAACTTGTCATGAGCATCTAAGAGTAGTACAAAATAACCCTAAAGTCATAATACCAAATCTCGGAACGAAGAACTAAGTACAAATTAAAAAAGGAAAACAGAGATGTTGCGGACGCTGAATAGCTACCTATATGTCCCGACTACGGCTCAACACGGATATAGATGACTAACGCTCGATACCAGAACCTGTATCTACACACAAGGGTGCAGGGAGTAATGTGAGTACGCCAACTGAGTAGTAATGAAAATAAATCAAGTCTAAGCAGTAAGAAACACATAAGATCAAATCATCAGTTCACAATAAGCACAGTCTTTCTTTCCAACAATATATANTACCCGAAGAGTTTAGTGTAAAATGAAATAAATCATAAATAGCCCCTCGGGCCAAAACATGAATCATAAATCGCCTCTCAGGCAGAACATCACTCAGCATACCTCACAATCACTCAGTATCAGCCCATCGGGCAACCTCATTGTCACTCATGCCTCCCAATCGCTCATCACTTGGCACTCGCACTCAATAGGTACTTGCGCTCACTAGGGTGTGTACAGACTCTGGAGGGGCTCCTTCAGCCCAAGCGATAAAAATCAAGCCACCTCGTGGCATCTCATATTCTCACAATCAGGCCCTCGGCCTCACTCAGTCAGAAACTCTCAGTTAGCCCCTCGGGCTATCAGTAAAACGGGGTACTCGACCCAAAAACATCATTTATAACTCAAATAGTGTAAATACGGCTGAGTTTCGAAAATAGTTAATCATAATATGACTGAGTGTAAATCATAAATCAACATAGCGAGGAAATAGCAGTAAAGCCCTAAAGGGGTGTAAACAAGTCGGCACAAGGGCCCAAACATGGCTTACAACCCAAATATAGCAATAGTTTTAGAACACAATTTAACATATGATTTAGAGTAAAATACGCAACTCAATAGCTGCCGCGGAAAGGACCAAGTCCTAATTCAAATAAGTGCACGCTACACACTCGCCATCCGGCAAGTGCGCCACTCCGAAACTAGTAGGAAAATACGATGTCTGGGTTTCAACTACCAAGACAAGATTTATAATCATTACTTACCTCCACCCGGCCAAAATACTAATCTGTGATGCTCTTGCCCCTTGAATTGATTCCCAATTGCTCCGAATCTAACCAAAACCAGATTAACATCATTAATATACGCTAAGGAACAAAGCCCAATCGAAATTATCAATTTTAGGCACAATTTCCGAAATTTGCCAAACTCGAGCCCTGGATCCACGTCTCGAAATTCAATAAAAAAATTGCATCACAAGAATCATCATCCTTTCCCGAGTCTACACATATAAAATGTATCAAAATCCAACCACAAACAACCCTTAAATTCCTTAATTATAAGTCTCAGTTTCCCAAGCCCTAAACCCCCAATTTATGACATTTAGTGCACTAATTCCAAGCCTAATCTGTCATATAATAACACATAATCGATTTTGTAGTCGGAGAAACTTACCTCCACTGAAGACCCTCAAAATCCTCCTCCAAATTGCTCTCAAAATTAATCAACCTGCATGCAAAAATGATGAGAAATGCAAAAAAATAGCGGAGGCACATATTTATACTTCCTGCCCAGTTAATCCGCACCTGCGGACCCGCACCAGCGGTCCCAGGTGCGCACCTGCGAAAAATCACTTAAAATCCAAATAACGCACCTGCGACTTCACATGTGCGGTCCCATATCCGCATCTGTGGTCCCTCACTTAGCTGCCCAAATTCTGCATCTGCGGATTCTTTTCAGCTTCTGCGGGCCCGCACTTGCGGTTCCCCATCTGCAGGTGCGGTCACACCAATAAAATGGCATCAGCAGCAGCTTTGCTGCAAATTCCTAAGTCCAAACCTCCGTTAACCATCCGAAATCAATCCGGAGCCCCAACCAAAATACCAACAAGTCCCATAACTTTATTCGAACTTAGTCGAGCCTTCGAAACACAAAAAACAACGCAAAAATACCAAAATCACATCAAATTCAAGCCTATGAACTTTGAAGTTTCTAAATTCCGCCAATGATGTCGAAACCAACAAAAACACGTCTGATTGACCTGAAAATTTGCAAACATATCCAAAATGACATTACGAACCTGCTCCATCTTGCAGAATTCCATTCCGACCCAGATAGCCTATTTTCCCCTGTCGATCGGAAAATCGCCAAGAACTAACTTTCGCCAATTCAAGCCTAATTCTACATCGGACATCAAAACTTCATTCCGAAGACACTCCTAAGTCCCAAATCACGTAACAAAGCTATCCGAGCCATAAAATCCGCATTCCGAGGTCGTTTACCAATAAGTCAACTCCAAGTTGACTTTTCCAACTATTAAGCCAATTTAAGAGACTAAGTGTCTCAGTTCTCACCATGACCACTCCGAACCCGAACCAACCTACCCAACACAACATAAATAGGCTAAGTAACATATGATAAAGCAGAAATGGGGGAAACGGCGCTAATCTCACGGAACGAGCAGCCGTGTTGTTACATCCTCCCCCTCTTAAACAAACGTTCGTCCTTGAACGGGTCTAGAAACATCTTGTAGTCTCGAATAAGTGAGGACATCTGCTCCACATATCCCCCTCGGTCGCACAGGTGGAATCCTTCATTGGTTGTCCTCTCCACTGAACCTTCAATGAAGATATATCCTTAGACCTCAGCTTTCTGACCTGAAGACCCAAAATAGCCACTGGCTCTACCTCATATGACATATCACCCTCGAGCTGATTCGTGCTGAAGTACAAAACATTAGACAGGTCACCAACATACTTTGGGAGCATCGAAACATGGAACACCAGATGAATACTCAATAAGCTGAGAGGCAAGGCAAGTCTATATGCCACCTCCCCAATCCTCTACAGCACCTCAAATGGCCTAATGAACCGGGGACTCATCCTTCCCCTCTTCCCGAACCTCATTACACCCTTCATGGGTGACACCTTCAGCAGCACCTTCTCCCCAACCATGAAAGACACATCTCGGACCTTCTGGTACGCCTAACTCTTCTGCCTAGACTGCACCGTGCGAAGCCGCTCCTGAATCAACTTCACCTTACCCAACGCGTCCTAAACCATGTCTGTGTCCATTCGCCTAGCCTCGCCTGGCTCAAACCAACCAACCGAAGACGTGTACCTCCTAACATATAAAGACTCATACAGAGCCATCTGGATACTCGAATGATAACTATTATTATATGTAAACTTCGCGAGTGGTAGAAACTGGTCTCAAGAACCCCCAAAATCAATGACACAGGCACGCAACATATCCTCAAAAATCTAAATAGTACGCTCCGACTGCCCGTCGGTCTGAGGATGAAATGTTGTACTTAACTCAACCTGAGTACCTAACTCCCTCTGCACGACTCTCGAAAACTGAGATGTGAATTGAGTACCTCTGTTAGAAATGATAGAAACTGGAACCCCATGCAATCAGACAATCTCCTTGATGTAAATCTCAGCTAACCTCTCTGAAGAATGAGTAGTACCAACAGGAATGAAGTGTGCGGACTTGGTTATCCGATCCACAATAACCCATATAGCATCAAACCTCCTCAAAGTCTGTGGGAGCCCAACTACAAAGTCCATGGTGATTCGCTCCCACTTCCACTCCGGAATATCTAATCTCTGAAGCAATCCACCCGGTCTCTAGTGCTCATACTTGACCTACTGGCAGGTGAGACACCGAGCCACGAACTCAACAATATCCCTCTTTATCTGCCTCCACCAATAATGTTGTCTCAGATCCTGGTACATCTTCGTGGCACCCGGATGGATGGAATACCGCGAACAATGGGCTTCAACTAGAATCAAGTCTCGAAGTCCATACACATTGGGCACGCAAATCCGGCCCTGCATCCTCATGGCCCCATCATCACCAATAACCACACCCCTGGCATAATCGTGATGGACCCTGTCCTGAAGAACGAGCAAGTGTGGATAATCATACTGGCGTGCTCTAATCTGATCATAAAGAGAAGACTTGGAGACTACACAAGCCAATACCCGCGGGGGCTCTGATAGATCCAATCTCACCAACTGACCCACTAAAGTCTGAACATCAAGTGCTAATGGTTTCTCTGCTACTGGAAGGTAGGCTAGACTCCCCAAACTCTCTACTCTGTGACTTAGGGCATCCGCCACTATATTAGACTTCCCCAGATGATATAGAATGGTGAGGTCATAATCCTTGAGAAGCTCAAAACATCTCCTCTGACGCAAATTCAGATCATTCTGCTTATGCAGATTCTACAAACTACGGTTATCAGTGAAAATCTCACAATGCACTCAAAAATAATGACGCCAAATCTTCAAGGCATGGACAATAGCTGCTAGCTCAAGATCGTGCACTTGATAATTCTTCTCGTGCACCTTCAACTGTCTGGACGCGTAGGCAATCACCCTATCGTCTTGCATCGAAACCGCTCCAAGGCCAACTATCGAGGCGTCACAGTAAACTGTATAAGAACCTGAACCCATAGGCCAAACCAATACCGGAGCTGTAGTCAAAGCTAAATTGAGCTTCTAAAATATCTGCTCACACTCCTCAATCCACCTGAACTGAGCACCCTTCTGGGTCATCCTGGTCATAGGTGTTGCAATAGATGATAATCCCTCTACAGAACGGCGATAGTACCCTGCCAAACCAAGGAAACTGCGAATCTCGATTGCCGATGACGGTCTAGGCCAGATCTGCACTGCCTCTATCTTCTTTGGATCAACCTGGATACCCTCACTGGACACCACGTGCCCCAAGAACGCTACTGAATCAAACCAGAACTCACACTTCAAAAATTTTGCATACAACTTCTTCTCCCTCAAGGTCTGAAGCACAACTCTCAAATGCTGCTCATGATGCTCCCGAGATCGGGAATACACAAAGATATCGTCAATAAACACGATGACAAAAGAATCCAGATAAGGCCGGAAGACACTGTGCATCAAGTGCATAAAGGCTGCTGGGGCATTGGTCAGCCCGAATGACATAACCAGAAACTCATAATGACCATATCTAGTCCAGAAAGCATTCTTCGGGATGTCGGGCCCTCGAATCTTCAACTGATGATAGCGAGAACGCAAGTCAATCTTGGTAAATACCCTGGCACCCTGAAACTGATCAAACAAGTCATCTATACGAGGCAAGGGATACCGGTTCTTCATTGTAACCCTGTTCAGTTGCTGATAACCAATACACATACGCATTGAACCATCCTTCTATTTCATGAACAACACCGGAGCACCCCAAGTTGACATACTAGGCCGAACGAACCCCTTATCTAGGAGTTCCTAAAGCTGCTCCTTTAACTCCTTAAGCTCTGTTGGTGTCATACCATAAGGTGGAATAGAAATGGGCTGAGTGCCTGACACCAGGTCAATACCAAAGTTAATGTCCCTGCCAGGTGGCATGCCTGGCAGGTCTGCAGGAAACACGTCCGGAAAGTCACTGACCACAGGAATCGAATCAATAGCGGGAGTCTTACCACTGACATCCCTCACGAAAGACAAATATGATAAACACCCCTTTTCAACCATGCACTGGGCCTTCAAGTAGGAAATCACCCTGCTAGGCACATACTCAGAAGGACCTCTCCACTCAACCCTCGGACACCCTAGCATAGCTAAGGTCACAGTCTTAGCGTGACAATCAAGAACAGTATGACACGAAGATAGCCAATCCATGCCCAATATCACGTCAAAATCAACCATACTAAGTAACAGTAGGTCCACTCGGGTTTCCAGACCCCCAATAGATATCACACATGATTGATGCAACTACAGACTCACGGGGCATATCCAGAAAATGGGCAAAATGTGATGAAACATAGGAATATGTAGAACAAGGGTCAAATAAAGCAAAAACATCTCGGTGATAGGCTGAAACAATACCTGTGGTCACTGCATCGGAGGCCGTAGCATCTGACCTGGCTGGAAACGCATACATACGAGCCTGAACTCCACCTACTCGACCTCTCCATCTAGGGCGGCCCCTGACGGTCTGGCCCCCACCCCTAACTGTCTGGCTGGTGGTGAAGTAACTGGAGGAGAAGTTAAGGGTTGTCCCCTATGCTGAGAAGAACCACCAGAATGACGGGGACACTGCCTCCACATGTGCCCAAACTCTCCTCACTCAAAACAACTTCCTGGAGCTAGAGATGGGGACTGATAGAAACCTTTGGTACCAGAATGTCCATAAGAAGAATCATGCACAGAGGAAATCTGAACTGGTGGTGCTCAAGCCGCACTCTGTGCGGGGAGGGCACCAAATGAAGAATGGCCTGGCTGAGAACTGCGAGGACCATGCCCCGAATATGCACCAGTATAGGGTGGGCGGACTGACTGAGGAGACCTGAATGAACGACCTCTACCATGCTGAAACTGCCCCCTGGAAAAAGAACCACTAAAACCACCCGATCCACGAGGCCTCTTGGCCTCCCTCTCCTCCCGCTCCTGGCGGCGAACCGACTCAATATCTCAAGCAGTATCAACATCCTTCTCGAAGATAGCATTTGATATTCTCTCCTGAGTCATAAAAAGGCGGAGCTGATAAGTGAGGCCATCCACGAACCTGCTAATCTTCTCTCTATCGATAGGAACCAACTCGGTGGCATGACGAGCCAACTCTAAAAATCGCATCTCATAATGCATCATTGATAGCTCCCCCTGACGTAGCTGGTCAAACTGCCTACGCTGCTTCTCTCTGTGAGACTGGGTACATACTTCTCCAAAAAGATAGTGGAGAACTGCTGCCAGGTGAGGGGTGATGAACCAATAGGCCTACGCCTCTCAAAGGACTCTCACCAAGTAAAAGCAGCCCCAGAAAACTGAAAAGTAGCAATCAAGACCCCATTGGTTTCCAGAATCCCCGCAGTATGAAGCATCCTCTGACACTTATCCAGAAAACCCTGGGCTTCCTCGCCCTCAGCACTACTGAACGTCGGAGGTTGAAGTATACTAAATCTCTCTAGTCTATGCTGCTCATCATCTAGCACAGCCGGAACCACGAAGTCCTGAACTGGAGCAACAGGCTGGGCTGGAACCGCGCCCGGTGTCTGATGGCCCTGAGTAACCTGCTCAGGTGTCGGGGCAATCGGAGTCTGACTACCTCCCCGGCCTGAGAAGTAGTGGTAACTACCTAAGCAAGGGTGGTACATACAATCACAATTTGAGCCAAGGTCTCCTAAAGATCCGGAATAACAATAGGCACTGCCGGTTCATGAGCCTTTCCCGCTGGAGCATCTGCGGCGGGGACCTGCTTTTGAATGGTAGGTGGACCCTGTGGTACTTCCCCGGCTGCTGCACGGGCTGGTCCCCTACCTCTATGACGGCCTCGACCGCGGCCTCAACCTCTCACTGGTCTAGCTGGTGGCTGGTCACCCTGATCGGTAGTGCGAGTCCTCACTATCTGTGAGAGGATAACACAACAGAAGTTTAGTGTTTTCTTTCCAGAATCAACAAAACGGCACTATATAATTCAAGAAAAATGAGATTGTTCCTAAGGGTTCCGCAGCCTCTCGAAGATAAGTACAGATGTCTCTGTACCGATCTGCAAGACTCTACTAAACCTGCTCATGACCGTTGAGTCCTATGTAATCTAGGCTCTGTTACCAACTTGTCACGACCCCAAATCCTAAACCGACCGTGATGGCGCGTATCGTGGAACTAGGCTAGCCAACAATCACATATTCGCAGTTTCTTTTCAAAATTTCCAACTCATTTTCAACATTTCATAAACATATATATACTATTGAATCTGTTAAGCAAAACAAACATCTAAATAGTCTACAACCATCCCCAAGATCCGGAGCCAACATGTCATGAGCATCTAAGATTAGTACAAAATAACCCTACAGTCATAATACAAAATCTCAGAACGAAGAACTAAGTACAAAATACGAAAGGGAAAAAGAGATGCTACGGACGCTGAACAAGTACCTCTATGTCCCGAATCCAGCTCAGCACGGAAATAGATGGCTAACGCTCGGTACCAGCACCTTTATCTACACACAGGGGTGCAGGGAGTAATGTGAGCACGCCAACTCAGTAGTAATGAAAATAAATCAAGTTTAAGCAGTAAGAAACACATAAGATCAAATCATCAGTTCAGAATAAGCACAACCTTTCTTTCCAACAGTATATATATATGAAATCAACATGCTTTAAAAGCCAACTTCAGTAAAATCCTTTGAAAAATGTGTTTTCCAACAATTTCAGAAATAAAAATACCCGAAGAGTTTAGAGTAAAATGAAATAAATCATAAATATCCCCTCGGGCCAAAACAGGAATCATAAATCGCCCCTGGGCAGAACATCACTCACCATACTTCACAATCACTCAGTTTCAGCCCCTCGGGCAACCTCACTGTCACTCATGCCTCCCAATCACTCGTCATTTGGCACTCGCACTCAGTAGGTACCTGCGCTCACTGGGGGTGTGTACAGACTCCGGAGGGGCTCCTTCAGCCCAAGTGCTAAAAAGCAGTCCACCTCGTGACATCTCATATCGTCACAATCAGGCCCTCGGCCTCACTCAGTCGTAAACTCTCAGTAAGCCCCTCGGGCTATCAGTAAAATGGGGTACTCGACCCAAAAACATTATTTTATAACTCAAATAGTGTAAATAAGGCTGAGTTTCGAAAATAGTTGAGCATAATATGACTGAGTGTAAATCATAAATCAACATAATAAGGAAATAGCAGTAAAGCCCCCAAGGGGTCTAAACAAGTCGGCACAAGGCCCCAAACGTGGCTTACAGCCCAAATATAGCAATAGTTTTAGAACATAGTTTAACATATGATATAGAATAAAATACGCAACTCAATAGTTGTTGCGGAAAGGACCAAGTCCTAATCCAAATCAGTGCATGCTACACACTCGTCATCCGACATGTGTGTCACTCCAAAACTAGTGGGAAAATACGAAGTCCGGGGCTTCATACCCTCATGACAAGATTTATAGTCATTACTTACCTCCATCGGGCAAAAATACTAATCCGCGATGCTCTTTCCCCTCGAATCGGCTCCCGATTGCTCCGAATATAACCAAAACCAGATTAACATCATCAATATACGCTAAAGGAACAAAGCCTAATCGAAAACTATCAATTTTAGGCACAATTCCCAAAATTTTCCAAACCCAAGCCCCATGCCCACGTCTAGGAATTTGATAAAAATCGCATCACAAAAATCCTCATCCTTTCCCGAGTCTACACATATAAAATGTATCAAAATCCGACCACAAAAAAATCCCTAAATTCCTTAATTATAAGTCAAAATTTCCCAAGCCCTACACCCCTAATTTATGCAATTTAGTCCACTAATTCCAAGCCTAATCCGTCACGTAATAACATAGAATCCATTTTATAGTCAGAGAAACTTACCTCCACTGAAGACCCTCGAAATCCTCGTCCAAATTTCACTCAAAATGACTCAACCTGCATGCAAAAATTATGAAAAATGCCAAAAATTCGCAGAGGCACATATTTATACTTCCTCCCCAGTTAATCCGCACCTGCGGAAGATTTTCCGCACCTGGAGACCCGCACCAGTGGTCCCACGTGCGCACCTGCAAAAAATCACTTAAAGTCCAAATTTCGCACCTGCGACTCTGCATGTGAAGTCCCACGTCTGCATCTGCGGTCCCTCACTCAGCTCCCCAAATTCCACATATGCGGATTCCTTTCCGCTTCTATAGGCCCGCACCTGCGGTTCCCCATCCGCAGGTGCGGTCACACTAGTAAAATGGTATCAGCAACAACTTTGCTGCAAATTCCTAAGTCCAAACCTCCGTTAACCATCCGAAATCAATCCCGAGCCCTTCGGGCCCCAACCAAAAATAATGCAAAAACACCAAAATCACAACAAATTCAAGCCTATGAACTTTGAAATTTCTAAATTCCGCCAATGATGCCGAAACCAACCAAAACACGTCCGATTGACCTGAAAATTTGCACACATATCCAAAATGACATTACAAACATGCTTCATCTTCCGGAGTTCCATTTCGACCCCAATAGCCTATTTTCTCCTGCCGACCGGAAAATCGCCAAAAACTAACTTTCGAAAATTAAAGGCTAATTCTACACCGGTCATCAAAACTTCATTCCGAACACACTCTTAAGTCCCAAATCACCTAAGGAAGCTATCCGAGCCATAAAATCCGCATTCCGAGGTTGTTTACCAATAGGTGAAATCCCACTTGACTTTTCCAACTATTAAGCCAATTTAAGAGACTAAGTGTCTCAGTTCTCACCACGACAACTCCGAACCCGAACCAACCGACCCAACACAACATAAATAGGATAAGAAACATATGATAAAGCAGAAATAGGGCTAATCTCATGGAAGGACCGTCCGGGTCGTTAAATTTTTAGTACCAATAATACCACAGTTCATGATGCATGTTTCCACAATACCACTATTCACAATCCCATTATTCACAAGGCCACTATACATATGTGCCACCGTACTCTTGGCACGGAGTCCGATCGAAACCCGATCGACTAGGTCATATCATTGGAGACATTCTCTAGAATCTCAATTCCCGTTTCAATTTCCACCACAATACCACCATGTGTGTGGCATGACATCCGATCACAGCCCAATCGGCTAGGCCGTCTCACTCAAGACATTACCATTTTCCGTCAATCATCTCATTTCATATTTTCCTCAAATATCGCAATTTCTTTGGCACTAGTGGCCACAATCATTACATCATACTTGGAACTTGGTTGTATTTTATAATTCGAGTTCTTTTCCCACATTTAACATTATTATCATTTTCGTCAAACAAGCCTTTCAATTCAAGATATTAAGTACACACGGGAGAAATTATGAATTGTGCGCATGTAGAGGCTTTCACATACATTGGCATAACAATCTTTATTCAAATCGACTTGAAATCTAAGAATTTTAACACATATTCCATATCTTTAACACATCCTCAAGTTGCAAGATAGCATAATGGGAGCATTGAAATACATATTGCACAAAAGTGCTTACCACACAAGCACATTTGGAATAGCATTTTCTACATCAATCAATGTCGGAACTTACACCAATTGCGGGGACACCAAGGGGATTCAATTTCTAAGAAAATGGGGGTTTTAGCTAAAATTCTCTCACCTCTCTCTATATTCACTAAAAAATATCCCCAAATAAAGACCCAAAGCCTAATTATCTAAATGGTGTCAGGTTATGAAAATAGGAAAAAGAAGCCTCCAAAATCGGGTCTGCGATCGCAGAATGGATATGTGGGTCGCATAATGGATCCTGAAATTGGTGCCCAGAATTGGGCTTTACTGGACAGGTCTGCGACCATTTTGCGGTCGCATAACCATATCTGCAGTCGCATAAATGGCCGCAGAATTGCATTATGCCATCCTTTGGTAATTTGATCATAACGTTTTGTAGGAGCGACCAAAAGACGAACGGTTTGAAGCGTTAGAAACTAGAATAAAAAATATTTCATTTGATAGGTTGTTCATCACATAACACCTTATATATATATCGCTCGTCCAAGGTTTGGACTTGTGCGAATTCATTTGGAATTTTAGCTGATTATGTAATTTACCAACTTGACATAGACTTAGGACTCTCCTTAGGCCCCACATTACTTATTATATGACTTATAAACTTATTACCATATCCAATTGAATTCCATCATATTAATAGCACATAAAATATTATAATTAGCCTACCTGGCACCACGAAATTCTAAATTACTTAGCGAAATTTTTTTCGGGGCCTTACATTCTCCCCCGCTTAGGATCATTCATCCTCAAATGAGAAGTACAGTCCACCCCAAACACTTAACATAATATATCTCTTTTCTTACCTACCTCAAGTCCCTAAATTTTGACTAACTCCCATCCCAAAGTTTTCAAAAATTTTGACAGCGTCTCCTTTGTAACTAGGCCTATCCATCTGCCAGAGAACCACCAAAACCATCCTAACAACACATCCACAACTCGACGAAGCACCACAATGTATATCAATAAAACTAATCTCAGCATTACAAGCACTACATTATCATAATGATACCTGGACATGGGCTGCACATTTTTAAATCATAACACCTAGAAGGCACACTTCAAATCAAAACAATTGCTATACAATCAAACAAAAATATTTCCTTTCCACAACACTCTCGGCTTTCAAGGTGGCCTATTAGACTTATTGACTTCGTTATAACACATTCACGGAAACAATCTCAACTCCCAAACTTATCTAAAAAGGATGACAAATAGATACCCCTCATGGGCCAACTATCCATTAACTTCACCTTCAGTAGTTTCCACTGGAATTATACACAAAGTATCTCCAACTACCTTCTTAGACATAGGAACATGAAAACACAGGGTACATCGGGAACAGCGATGGGAAGACATCATACTCATAGTGAGGCCTAATGTGAACTACACTTATTTCACCTTCATTATCCATCCACATAACATTTTTCGAGAGAAAATATTGAGAATAACCCGTTCACCTTCCTCAACTCTAAATCTCTATGCGAACAACCACACTAAATCTTTGATGACCTTCAACAATTACTCTAAAATGTGCTATCATAAATTGACCATAAAATTACCTATCGAATATACGTGATTACAAGGTGATGCTTCCTCTTTGATATGTTTGAACCTTCAATCCCCAATACATTTAATACAATGAGGAACAATGGAGTTCAAGATTGGGTTTGGAGTTATTCAGGAATCCATTAATGTGTTGAGCAGAGTATTTCATGAGATCATGCGCTAAGAGACACGAAGATTACTACTAACAATGCTGACATGGTTAATCATTGTGACGACATCAATTATTAGACAAATGAGGCATATAGGTAACAAGCACGCATTGATAAGGTGGGAACCATGTACGTGATCAAGAGATCTAAAAGAAGTGGGTCTTTCTAGACATGAGATGCATGGGAGGCATGATTGGGAGGATAAAGGCATTAGCGTAAGTTATTCTTGGGAGGCGATGAGTTATGCAAGGGATAGTAACATTTGTTCCTTTCCATATATCTCTTGCCCGACTAGTAAGCTCTAAGGAGAAGTGATCAAGTATGCTACACTGGTTTTCTCATTGAGTGTAAGGAAAATCAATTTAGCTCAAAATGTGAAGATTCTATCAACATGGATGTGATAGAGATTTCAAAAAAAATTACATGAAGTTGAATTATACTCCTAACAGTAGCTGACTCAAGGAATATATGCCATAAGCCCATGAGGATGAAAAAGAAGTTAAACACTTATGAGATTATCATAATTCAAACAGCTTAACCCTTCCCAATAATTGATCCTATATGAGATAACTAAAGATACGATAACTTGTCTTCCAAATCAATATGCTCATGATATGTGCAAAAATCTAAAAGTATCTAATTTCAAAATTTTACGAGTGAAACCACATAGCTAGGAAATCTTAATATTGGGATGAAATCATGTATTGGTTAGAGAGAAAGATCATTTTGCCATGTGTTAGATGGGCAAACAAAAGATCTTCCTGTGATGGATTTTTGTAAATATCAAATTTCTCAGAAATTTTATATGAACAAGCGACCACTTAAATCGACATGTACACATATGATAGGAGCTGAGATATGCTCTCATTTTACTAGACAGTGAAAAGGTTTCATGATGATACTCGCAAAAAGAGTAGAGTGACTGTTCAAACCATAGAAGCCATATACACCAGTGACAAAAATAGTGACTCGAGAAGAATCGCAACACTGGGATGCTTTACATGGAGCTTGACATCACATAGGTAAACTTTACGACGGTACATGCATAGGCACAAGTGAGCAGATGTTGTCCATTGAAATAAAAGGATTATTTAAGAAATTCATCAGGTGTAGTCCCTTGTTGATAATTTAGGAAAGCAAGTGGGAATTATAAATCCTATAGTTATAACTCAATTGAAGGACATAATTATAGAGCTCAATCCCATAAGAGGTTGTAAATAAGTAAATTGGTGATAGAGTGGATTCACGAATAACGTGTCTCATTCAAAGAGTAGGTACATGCAATGTTTTGTGATTCAATATCTTGCTAAAACCGTGTTTATGAGAACTCTTTAATATTGGTGCACATATACAACAAGGAAAACCCATGCGGTGTTCATAACGATATAGCAAGGAGTGACTTGGTAACTTTTTATTGACGGGGCAATGCCTTAATTTATTCCACCTGACTCCACATTTGTAACATATATTGGTACCATACTAACGTACTACATGATCTGGTGGTGTAGTGACACTAATAAGAATAAGGGTACTCCCCTTAGAAACAAGTTCTACAAATCTCTCCATGGCTCGATACATTCTCCTAATAAACTCTTGGGAAATCCCCCTCAGATTGAATGGTGGGGGCATTCCCTCCTTACTGATTCAAACTCGTGGATTACTCATCTTTAGAATAAGACATAGCGAGGAAATTGGCTCCCTATATTGAGCTCTACCGTACAGTCTGGAGTATCAAAAAGGGTGAAATTCCTAAATTTCCAAGAAGCCTCCTAATTATAGATGTGGTCGACAACACACCGATAAGAAGGACCCTACTAGACACGGCTCCGAGACATCCTAGGACACTTTAAAAACTTAGGCTCTGATACCAGGATTTTCATGCCCTAAAACTGAGGAGCGCGACCAGTGCTCAACCAAGTAAACCCGACTGAGCAAGCTTGTTAGATTTCATTCTACCCAAATTCATCTTTGAATAAAGAGGAGATGTGCTCCATTAATCATATTCTGAAAATATTCCATTAACAACTTTCATTTTGTTTCAATTAGCTGTTTCATCCATAATATACAAAATATTAAAAAATTTATAGATGTGTTGAAAAACATGTTTGCCAAACACCAGTATTTCTAATTCAATTCCTAATATCAAACAACACCCATAACCACTCTACGGAGCCGCTAAATACAATTGAAGAGTAATATGGAAATGCCGGCAACAAGGCTACGGCTATACCTCAAAATACAAAGTACATGATAAAACAATGATACATGATCCCGAAATGAAGTGGGGCTCACCAAGTCGGCTGAAAAGAGGATCCGCCACTAGCTGCGACCAACACTGTCTGGTATGGAACCACCTACATCCATTTAAAGATGTAGTGCCCCCAGCAAAGGGACGTTAGTACTGTCAAATAGTACTAGTATGTATATCTAAAAGTCCTCTTTCAAAATAGAATGACCATATAAGAAAAATGAAAGCCATTAGAAACAACAAGTCATAATCAATAATATCCAAATTCCGAATTGAAACATAATAATTTTCAAAATATGAAAGTAATACATATTTTTTTTAGTTGGGAGATCTTTAGTACCAATAATACCACAGTTCACGATACCAGTTCAGAATACCACTGTTCACAATCCCACTATTCACAATGACACTGTTCACAATGCCACCGTACTCTTTGCACGGATTCCGACCGCGGCCCGATCGGCTAGGTCATCTCATTGGAGACATTCTCTAAAATCTGAATTCCCGTTTCAATTTCAACCACAATACAACCATGTATGCGGCATGGCATCTTATCACGGCCCAGTCGGCTAGGCCGTCTCACTCAAGACATTACCATTTTCCATCGATCATCTCATTTCATATTTTCCTCACATAGTGCAATTTCTTCGGCACTAGTGGCCACAATCACTACATCATACTTGGCACTTGGTCACATTTCATAATTCGAGTTCTTTTCCCACATTTCACATTTTTATCATTTTCACAAACAAGCCTTTCAATTCAAGATATTAAGTACACACGGGAGATATTATGAATTGTGGGCGTATAGAGTCTTTCACATACATTGGCATAATAATCTTTATTCAAATCGACTTAAAATCTGGGTATTTTAACACATATTCCATATCTCTAACACATCCTCAAGTGACAAGATAGCATAATGGGAGCATTGAAATACATATTGCACATACGTTCTTACTACACAAGCACATTTGGAATAGCATTTTCTACATCCATCAATGTCAGAACTTACACCAATTGTGTGGACACCAAGGGGATTCAATTTCTAAGAAAATGGGGGTTTTAGCCATATAAACCCCAATAGAGCTTTTAGGCAAATTCTACTTTTAGAAGTCATTTTAAATTAGTTGAGTCGAGTCTTATTCAATAATATGTTCACATTTTCTCATTTCATTGGCGTCACTAATCACAATCATAACTTAAGTGCTCGGCACGTTGGCCACACTCTATTTTAAAACAACTTTGTAAATTATCAAAAGCAAGACGCACTCAATCGAGACATTTGGGACACATAGGAGCAATTAGGAGCATTAAACACATCGAATTTTCCTCACCCAATTGGTATACTAGTTTTCATTTTAAATACGACTCAAAGCCATACCATTTTAATAAGAAA
Organism: Nicotiana paniculata; assembly: GCA_005239505.1. NCBI lineage: Eukaryota > Viridiplantae > Streptophyta > Magnoliopsida > Solanales > Solanaceae > Nicotiana > Nicotiana paniculata. The sequence continues at coordinate 136,148 of ML352922.1, forward strand.
ATCATACTTTGAACATCTAGCATTCGATATAACGATCATTCGAAATAATCAAGTTTAGTTTATAAGGGATAACTCGGAATGTAGAAATTAGGGATTTTGGGCAGATCATACTTAAACTTATGGAAACATTATGGAATTCAATTTCGAGAGAGAAAGTTTAGCCAACATACCTTGTTTGAGCTTTCCTTAAGTTACTACAGCGCACCAACACTTCTAGCAATAACAATATATAGGAAGATAGAGAAAATCGGTTAATAATTAGAAGGATTTCCATGGTGTAACTCTCCTACGAATTTTGTCAAACACCTATCATGAAAAAAAGACTACAAGGATCTAAAATTATAATCCCTTCCTCCTTCAAAAAACTTCAACAAGAAACTACCATAGTGGTTCATTAATCCCCTCATACAATAACTTAGTGTCACATGCATGGACTATTACCAACCCCACAATAGGTATTTGAACTCATAACTTCTCATATGATATCTTAGAAGTAGGACTTACCCGTAAAGATAGTGAGCTAGAGATTAGCTTCCGTGATTCTTGAGAAATTATGCAAGATTGGATTATTAGGATGTTAGGTTCCTCATTCTGTCACGATCCAAATTCCCAAACCGCGGGATCGTGATGGCGCATAACACCATACTTGCTAGGAAAGCCGATATTAGAAATTTACTAACAATTTTTCATTTAAAGTTACTTAAACATAATAGGACAATTCAGAATAAATACGAATAAAGATCAATAATAGACGAACCACGAACTAAATATATAACTCTAAGACTACCCAGGTTTGGTGTCACAATTCACGAACTACTAAAGAATACTACAAATAAATGGACTGAAAGAAATAATGTATATGTTTCGAATGAAATAAAACAGCATCTAAGTGAATAGTAAAAGACTCCAGGAGTCCGCGGACGCCAGCAGATCTACCTCGTGCCTCCGAACAAAATGCAGCTACTGTTATCTCATAACTCTGGTCAGTACCTGGATCTGCACAAAAGAGCGCAGAGTGTAGTATCAGTGCAATCGACCCCATGTATTGAGTAAGTGTCAAGCCTAACCTCGGGGAAGTAGTGACGAGGGTAGGACAAGACACCACATAAAACATTGACATCGAAATCATGCTAACAGGAAATAATAGCAATTAAAGAATGTAAACAAAAATTAATGGGAAGGGAGCATGCGATAGGGAATTTTCAACATAAGGAATGTGAAAAATAGTAAGGAAGACACAGATAGTGATCAACAATAATTTTAGCAATTGAAGATAGAAAGTAAACTTGCACGACATCACCCTTCGTGCTTTTACTCTAAGCCTCACCAAATAATAAGTAGAACACACGACATCACCCGTCGTGCTTTTAATCTCATCCCCACCAGATTATGATTAAGGATTTTCACGGCGTTTCCCTTCGTGATTTACTCTCTTTCTCGCCTCACAAATAAATCATGCACGACATCACCTTTCGTGCTTTTCACTCTTCCTCACAATATAATTAAGTCATGCACGGCATCACCCTCCGTGCTTTACACACTTCTTCACAATCTCATCAAATCATCAACAACATAAAAGGGGATTTCACGAGAAACAGTATTTCATCATAATTTCTATCACCATTTAATATTTCAGTCGTAGCTCAATGCTCTCAAAGGAATTTCACAAGAAATCAGTATTTCATCATGGTTACTATCATCATTTATCATTTCAATCTCAACTCATGTTCTCAACATTTCACTAACAACAATAATCACAGATGATAGGTTTTAAGACAACCAGAATAACAAGAAATAACATCTACTCGCATGGTATGACCTGACCACCACGTATAGGTACTCGTCACCTCACCTATACATTGGATTTAACAAACAAATAGGTAACAAGTAGTCATATAATACCTATTCCCTCGAGCTAAGGTTGGACACAACACTTACCTTAATTTCGCAGGCCACTCAGTGCTCAATTACCGCTTTTCCTTTCGAATTCAACCCAACACACTCGAACCTAATCATAATTAGTTTAATATCATTAATTAATTCTAAAGGAAACAACTTTACTAAAAAAATATGTTTTTCCTAAGTTTTCTCAAAAAAGTTAAAACCCGACCCCAAGCCTGCATGGTCCAAACTCGGGGTTCGGACCAAATTCTGTTTACCCATTCACTCCCAAACCCGAATATGCAATTAGTTTCGAAATCCGACCTCAATTCGAGGTCAAAATCCCATTTTTACAAAATTCCCTAATTTTACCCAAACTCTCAATTTTTACCATGAAAATCCTTGATTTTTGATTTAAAAGTGATTAAAAACATTGGTTAATTGAAAGAGTAGAGTTTAGAATTGATTACCTACACTTTGGGGATAAACTTTGGTGAAGAAAATCATCTCTAGGGCTTGATAGTTCGAAAAATAGGAAGAAAAAGAGTTCTGTCCGTTTTAACACTGTTTTAATATAGCTGGGCAGGCCTTCATCGCGTTCGCATGGGTCTGCCCATGTTCGCCTAGAGTCAGTCCTGTTGACCTTCGCTTCGCGGTCAGTAGGCCGCGTTTTCATATAGGAAAGTCAGGTTCCCCTCCCCCAGGCCCGTTACACTATGCGTTCGCGTGGACCAGATCGCGTTTGCGTAGGGTCTCCCCCCAGCGCATCGCGTTCGCGTTAGAGGTCCCGGGTTCGCATAAAACAAAAAGGCCTAGCTCAATTTTTTACTCTATGTGTTCGTGATAGATGCAACGCGAACGCGAAGAACTAAATAACTTGGCACCAGAAAAATCGAAACCAGCAGATGTTTCTAAGTGTACAACACCCCGTGGCCTATCCGAAACTCACCCGAACCCTCGAGGCTCAAAACTAAACATGCACGCAAATCTAAAAATATCATGCAGACTTGGTCGTTCGATCAAATCATGAAAATAACATGTAAAACTATGAATTAAACCTCAAAACTCATCATTTTTCTCAAGAACACTTAAGTCCACTATTTCTCAACAGGACGTCCGAATCACGTCAAATGAACTCCGATCCTCCCAAAATTTCACAGATAGTATTCAAATACTACAAAAAATGTGTACTAGGCTCAGAAACCAAAATACGGGCCCGATACCAATGATTTCAAACGTTAATTCTTTTCTTTTTTCATTAAAATTCAGCAAAGCAATATCTTTCAAAAATTGATTTCTAAGGCTTGGGACCTTAGAATTCAATTTCGGGCAAACGCCCAAGTCCCATATTTTAGTGCGGACCTCCTGGAGTGTCAGAACATAGATCCAGGTCCGCTTACTCAAAATGTTGAACAAATTCAACTAAAACAAAACTTTAAATTCTAAAAATTAGTATTTCTTATATTTTCACATAAAAGCTTTTCCGGTTTCACGCTCGGGCTGCGCACGCAAATTGAGGTAGTTAAAATTAATCTCTTTATGGCTAATAAGCCTAGAACGGAGTCTTAATTCATAAAATGACCCCTTGGGTCATCACACATTCTCTCTAAAATGCTCTCACCTCTATCTAGATTCACTAGAAAATAGCCCCAAATAAAAGCCTCAAAGACTATTTATCCAAATGCGGTCGGGTTATGAAAATAGGAAAAAGAAGCCTCCAAAATAGGGTATGTGATCGCAGAATGGACCACAGAACTAGTATGTGGGTTGCAGAACGGATCACGAAATTGGTTCTTGGAATTGGGCCTCTGGATAGGTCTGCGGCCATTTTGGGTCGCATAACCACTTCTGCAGTCGCAGAATGGCCGCAGTATTGCATTATGCCAGCCTTTTGTAATTTGATCATAGCGTTTTGTAGGAGTGTCCAAATGACGAACGATTTGAATCGATAGAAACTAGATGCAAAGATATTTCATTTGATACATAACACCATATATATATATATATATATATATATATATTATATATATATATATATAAATGCTTGTCCAAAGTTTGGACTTGTGCGAACTCATTTGGAATTTTAGTCGATTATGTAAGTTTCGTAATTGACTTAGACTTAGGCGTCTCATTAGGCCTCACATTACTTATTATATGACTTATACACTTATTACCATATCAAATTGATCTCCATCAGAATAGCACATAAAATATTATAATTATCCTACCTGGCACCACGAAATCCTAAATTACTTAGTGAAATTTTTTCTGGGGCCTTACATATGGTACTTGAAGATTTACTTATGACATACCTTTGTGAGAGAAGAGTGAATCCTTTATTGCTATATAAATTGAGTGTCAACTCTTGAAGTGATCATGACAAATGGAAGGTAGAAGAGTAAGAGTTTGGAGTCCAGCATAATTTACATGATAGAACAAAAGTCCTTGATGAGTGAAGTCAACTATTGAATCTCAAATGTCACACTAAATTTATATGCACATAACATATGTTTTGTCACCTTGTTGAAAATGCATGAGTATTGTGGGTAATTATTGATCCCAACTGAGTCTGGATGATTTCAAATTGACACTTTGAAATGACCTTTCACTTAAAGGAGGTGGGAACTATTTTCTTGAGGACAAGCAAAGACTTAAGTTTGGGGGAGTTGTTAAATGTAGAGTTTAACAACTTTTTCGTACCCTCTTGCTTTAGTTTTAGTCCGAAAGTAGTTATTTTTGTTTCCAAATCAAATGAAATTGTGTGAATTGCAGGCATGTTGGAGGATTAGATATTAACGAAGACAATCTAACTAAAAAAGGAGTATTCCAGCTCAAGTTATAACGCCACCGCTGAGTCCCTCCTACTGCGGCCGCAAAAGCTGATGTGCAGCCGCAGAAGTTGTTGCGCCACCACTGAGTCCCTCCTACTACAAGAGCAACACATGAAAGTGCATTCTACAAAGGAATTGGGCGGCCGCATTACCTCTCGAATGGCATTTTGGCCAGAGATTTTTGGAGCGCTATAAATTGGTGACAAACACTTTTTAGGGTAATATTGGTACTGTAGCAGCTGCTAGTGGTTAGACTTAGCCATTTTGGGGATCTTGTGATTACAATTATAGAAGATCCATTAATTTTACCTTTTAATTAAAGTTTTATGTCTTCAATTACTTCATTTTTCCATTTTTTATGTTAATGATTATGAGTAACTAGATTTTATTTAGGGCATAAAACATATGAGCATTTAATATTAATGCTTTTTATTGATAGGGTGTTGTTATTTAGCCTTGTTTATACTTAATATCTATAATGAATGATTTCAAACATCAATTCATGCATATTGAATTAATTCCTACTTGAAAAAAAGGAATCTAGTCTAGGAAAACTTGGATAACAAGAAATTGAACTAGTTGAAGTTTAGATTAGTATAATTAAAGGATTTGAACTAGAGATAGGGATAATCCTACTTAGAATCAGATCAATTGTTTAGATTGCTACCCATTTTGGTCATAAGAAAGCCAATTTCATAATCACTTTTTGGCAGAGAGGTATTGAGTGGGTACTTGACCATTGAGAGTCATAACACACCTCGATCTACCAAACAAGCATAGATTCGCTATACCCATTAAGTTTACAGCTAGGTGAATGTTACATCCCTAGTCTTTTCCCTTATTTGATAAAAACACCAAAAATAATTCACTCGCTATTTGCTTACAAGTTAGTTAAATTTCTTAGAAGTCAATTTAGATAAAAAAAAATATTCCCATTGTTGTTTGAAAGTTAAATTTAGTTGTTTCAAGTTCTTTCTTAGGTGTTTACCGTAGCACCAATCTAAACTCCCTATGAATTTGACCTTGACTTACGTTGGGTTTTGAAAATTGTGAATATATATATATATATATATATATACACACACACACACCCTCTACCGTTTTTGGGGTAGGGGTAAGGTCTGCCAGCACTCCACTCTCTCCGGACCCCACTAGTGGGATTTTACTGGGTATGTTGTTGTTGTAATTAGGTGTGAATTGAACGTGATCAATTTTTGGCGTTGTTGTTCAAGAGTTTTAGAGTGTTACCTATATACTTGAGTTTGTTTCTTGAAATATATTCTTTTACTTTCATGATTCTAATTTGTTGAAGTGATTGTACGTTCCAAATGTCGAATAACAAACTTAGAAACTTGTCATTGGGAGTGGTGGTGTCACGACCCCAAACCTACACTGGCCGTGATGGCGCCTATCGTGATACTAGGCTAGCCAATTCATTGAAATTAACATAATTATTTTCCTTTTAATATATCAAGTATCCGAATTTTTCATAATAGTTCTGTTTCTTAAGAATTTCGAAACAATAAAAATGATTAGAACATCTAAACACAACCCAAACATCTGGAGTCAACCTTCATGAGAATCTAGGAGGTGATACAGTCTAATACAAATCCTCTACTACAACAAGTCTGGGAAGTAAAGTAAAATGATAGAGTAGGACGCAGAGAGAATAGGCTGCGGACACCGAGCAGGTGCCTCACAATGTCCGAACAATGCTCCAAATGGGGTAGCTCAACTATCGCGCTGCCCCGGTACCTGAATATGCACACAAGGTGCAGGGAGTAACGTGAGAACGCCAAGTCAGTAAGTAACCAAAGTATCTAAAAACATGAGTGCGGTGGCGAGCATTTATATGTATAAAACATTAGTCAACATTTATCAAAGAGGCTCAATGTAAAGAAAAGTGAAAACAGTAGTTTCATAAAAATATCAGCCACTCGGGCACAGTGTCACTCACAGATAAAGCCTCTCACGTAAGCCTCTCAGTCACTTGTGACTCTACTCTTATAAGTCAATGCTCCCACTCAGCACTCTTACTCATCAGGTAATATATAACAACTGATGCAGCGTGCAACCCGATCCAATACATACATATATATATGTATGTATGTATGTATGTATGTATATATACATACATACATATCTATATATATATATATATACATACATACATATATATATATATATATATATATACATACATACATACATACATATATATATATATATATATATATATATATATATACATACATACATATATATATATATATATATATATACATACATACATATATATATATATATATGTGTGTGTGTGTGTGTGTGTATGTATTGCTGCGGCGTGCAGTCCGATCCGTAAAACATACGCTGCGGCATGCAGGCCGATCCATATAATAGTCAACTGCGCTCACTAGGGGTGTACAGACTCCTGGAGGGGCTCTTACATCCCAAGCGCTATATTGTTGCGGCGTGCAGCCCAATCCAATATATATATTATTGCGGCATGCAGCTCGATCCATATACAATGTATATTTCTGCGGCGTGCATTCCAATCCATGGATAATGTATGTTGTCGCGGCCTGCAACCCTGATCCATATATAACGTATATTGTTGTTGCGTGTAGCCCGATCCATGTAATATATAATATATATATTGCTGCGGCGTGCAGCCCTATCCATAACTATCCTCACATACTCGGCTCTCGGCCTAACTTACTCATCCCCACAAGACAGTTAGGCAACTCATCACAACTCATGGGACTCAGCCCCAAAATACCTCTCGGTGTTTCAAAACAGTGTGATAACAGTGAATATAACAACAAGTAGAAAACATGACTGAGTTCACAATTGTTCTATCAGGATAGTGTGAGAATAGTGTAAAAGTACCCCTGAGGGTCTAAACAGGTCGGCACAAGGCCCCAAACATGGGTTACAGCCCATAAAGAAGTATAAATTTCTAAAATACAGGATGTCGTAAGGCTTCAAATCGGATACACGGCTTAATAGTCGCTTGACTTAAGTCTCCATTTTCCGCACCTGCGACTACCTCTTCGCACATGTGGTTCTGCAGGTGCGGCCACCCATCCGCACCTGCGACCCACTCATGAGCTGCCAAACTCCACACTTGCGCATTGTCCTCGCACCTGCAGCTCCCAATCTGCAGGTGCGGCCACACCACTAAGCTAGCACCAGCAGCAGCTTTGCTGCAAGTTCCCAAGTCCAAACCTCTGTTAACCATCCGAAATCAATCCCGAGCCCCTCGCGGCCCCAACCAAAATTCCAACAAGTCCCATAACCTTATTCAAATTCAGTCGAGCCTTTGAAACACCAAAAACAATGCAATAACACCAAAATCACGTCAAATTCAAGCCTATGAACTTTGAAATTTCTAAATTTCACCAAGGATGCCTAAACCATCCAAAACACTTCTGATTGACCTGAAAATTTGAACACATATCCAAAATGACACTACGAACCTGCTCCAACTTCCGAAATTCCATTCCGACCCCGATAGCCTATTTTTCACTGCCGACCGGAAATCTCCAAAAACTAACTTTCGCCAATTCAAGCCTAAGTCTACACCGGACATCAAAACCACATTCTGAACACACTCCTATGTCCCTAATCACCTAATGAAGCTATGCGAACCATAAAATCTACATTCTGAGGTCGTTTACCAAGAAGTCAACTTCAGGTTGACTTTTCTAACCATAAGGCCAACTTAAGAGACAAAGTGTCTCATTTTTCACCACGACCACTCCGAACCCGAACCAACCAACCCAACAAAACACACAAGAGCTAAACCATGCAAAATAAAAGTAGACATAGGGGAAACGTGGCTAAACACTCGGAATGACCGTCTGGGTCGTTACATTCTCCCCTACTTAAACATACGTTCATCCTCGAATGTGCCAAGAGTTGTCCTCAAACACCAGCAAACTGCGGCGTAGCCTACCATGCACATACTCGGGGGTGATCCCACGTCACCCTATCCCATATAGGTCCAACAACACAACATAGTTGAAATTTCGAAATCCAATCCTGACCCATAAACCTTAGAACCAAATTTCCACTTCTGAAACAATTTACAATATCAAAATTCCACAACTATAAACTGAATAAGTCTGAACACGTTCTATCAAGACATATCTGTAACCCAAGATGCAATCACACAATATACCGTATGAATTAAACACTCGTGGAGATAACTCCTAATCACAATAGCTGCTCAAAACAACCCAATACCAGTACATAACCTCTTATCAAGAACTGCCTCGCTCTAACACTTTCATATACTACGGATGAAGAAAGAAACACGTAGAAACTAGCAACCGTTCATCCGATCAGTCAGACATGAAGCTCCCCATCCCAAACAGGAATTATAGCAGATTTCTAAGCCGACTCCGATATTTATCCTTCCAACTGTGCTGTAGACAATTCTAACAGTATTCATTCTAGGTCCAATGAACTCTTCTCATCCAACACGACCACTCTGATGACATGACACATCGATACAATTCGAAGCCAAAACTTGTGCAACTCGTACACTCAAAAGCAACATCCCAATGTAATCAACTTATATAAAAGATTCACACGAGAGAACCATCCCGCCATTAACACTTACTGTCACAACGCCATGCTAAGAGCCTGACACTCATCGAAAAGTCAAAACACATGAATCTGACACCATGGATCATACCCCCACATAACTCCGCTACAATGCGTGATCCAATCCACACGCTGGTCAACATGAAATACTTCGAGTTACCTTGCTCAAAATCAATAACCATGTGCAATTCTACATCAAGTACTCAAAGTGCCTTGCCATAACCACGGGGAAACCGGAGGTTACCATGCCACACGAATCAGAAAGAAAATAACCAATACGTCTCAACCTCGCAATACCCAATTACCTACCTTACTCAAATCCCTCTATAAAGCCCAAATAAATTCGAACCATAAATGCATATAACCAATAATCACCACTCCCCGCAACACCGAAGGGTAACTCATAGATCACTCCAGAACATGAATAAACTCAATCATAATCGAATGGTACATTCCTCAACAATAGCAATTTGGAGTCAACAATTCCGACCCGGTGCAGAACACACACCCATACGAGGCTTACCAATGAACCCTAAATTAACTCTGGTCATACACAATAGACAAATGACCCTCCGAAGGTCCATAATGACTGAATAACAGCACACTAACCCTTGGCTAACCTTGGCTCCGTCTCTACAGCCCCCAACTATGAAATCATCTCCTCATTCGAGTCCCCAGACTCAAAACCCTCCGAGCACACAATTCACCATATCCAACCTCAACTTCGTCGCCTAAATGTCAAATACTTCCCCAATACTCATCCATCCCACAAGGGATACCCCTATATTTCTTCTAGGTTACCGAGCAACCTTGAATATCAGTAGTCGATCCAACAAGAGAGCGTCGCAATACCAATGAAGCACCCTTAACTCCACATATTGCCCTTTCTTAAATGTATACCCTGATCAAGCCACTCAATAGTGATATCATCTACCTAGTCATCTGAAACTGCCAATGATGCCTAAGAATTTTGACCTCTCTTCCATAACTGAATCGTGACCTCACATATGCAAATCTCAACTCTACACAACATATCGCATACGCCATGCCATCCTATGGTGAATATGAGAACATCATGATCCCTTCCAAGCCACAAGAAACTACGTAACCAACTAGCCAAGAACTTTCCATTTGGTCCCATTTAGAAGCAAAATCACTATACATCACCTGCACCTCATGCCAATAGAAATATGCACCTCTAACCGTGGTAGAAACCATCAGGAACTATCTGAATCCAATTTGTATAACACCAAACCGTCAGGACTAAATCCTTCTAACTCAACCAAGCTATGACGGTTACCAAAACCCAAGAGCATTGCTATGAAACACCTGTAAAAATTCATTACCTCATAAGCACCCAAAGAACTAATCATATCCCTTATCATGCCGATCCGACCTACTACCAAGTTGTCCTATTTATCCAGGTTCCTTCTGACCTACCTTCGAATTGATACTTCTTCTTGCATAATACTGAAATTCTCAAGCCAGACTCACCACATGCGACCCAAGCATCAAACCATGTCATGTAAGGCTCATAAATCGCCGAATACTCTCTCAAATATCCCCAAAAGCAACACGTTAGAAATACTTACCCTGATGAGACTTCCTGCGAATTTAAAAGTCATTACCTTCACCTTCCTGATACTGATATGCAAAATCCATGATAAGGTAGAAATTCCACAAGTCCTAACACCCTCTAACGTAAATCTCAATTACACTGACCAATTAGATAGAATCGACCTGACCTATTTTCACACTAATATACTAGGAAAGTAATCCACACACTTGAAGCAACAAGCAAATTCATACACTGCACCAACTACACCTTTTAGAATTACAACTCAATTATTCAATAGAACTCATCTACCCATAGAGTACATTACAACTTGTATCGAAGAATTTCTATTACTCGAGTCATTCCCAGACTCCGCCTCTGCACGTCATAATTGATCCGCCAATATACCTCAAACTGAAACCAATACAACACATAATCGTGCAATCAACTTATCATTAACAGACTCCCCCACTTGGCTCAAAGCCAACGATCAAGACAAATAATAACTCACAATGCCCATAATAATGCAACATGTCTAACAGCTCAAGTCATCTGCAAATCTTTCATTCACTATTGTAATAGTCATGCCAACTTCCACAAGCGATCTAAACTCAAATTACAACATATATCATTTACTGGTAGAAGAGAACTTACTACAAAACAACATAAGAATCACACACCCCAGGACAACCCCCAGGAGGTACCCCTACATGCTTACCCTAAAACTGATATCTCTCTATACACTTCGGAAGATTATAGCTATTACGCAGTCACTACAACCTTCTGCATTAAAACACAACCAATGCCTAACCTCGAGGCATCGAGATACGCGGTATAAGAGCCTGAAGCTGATGGTAGAACTAACACTAGATCTAAGGTCAAACGAATCTTGAGAATCTGGAAGCTCTACCCACACTCCTCCCTGAATCCTTATAATGCCCTCCCCAAATACTGAGTATGCAACCCCTGTCTACGCGTATACGCCAGGACGCCATCAACGAATACAGTAACAAAGGAGTGCTAAGTCCAGTCACAAATTCCCGTCAATAAGGATACCATGGACATATAAGTCCCCAAATGCACGGCACACACAATCAAAATCATAGCACTCAAGCCACAGAATCAATTTAGCCTCAAGGCCTCCAGACTAGCCCATTACCAACATGCCAAAATCACATCTCATCCACGGAAGTCACAAGCATTCGATGCACAGCTGATACCAAGCGGTCTCGTGCGCGTTCGAATACATGGAAGGAATGCAAGAGTCATGTTCTTGGCTGAATAAAATGGATTCGCACGACAAGAATTCAAGAATGCGAGATTTTCCTAAGGGTTCTGCAGCCTCTCGAAGATAGGTACAGACCTCTCCGTACTGATCCGCAAGACTCTACTAAACCTGCTCATGACTGTTGAGTCCAATGTAACCTAGCGCTCTGATACCAACTTATCACGACCCCAAACCTAAACAGGACGTGATGACGCCTATCGTGATACTAGACTAGCCAATTCACTGAAATTAACATAATGATTTTCGTTTTAATACATCAAATATCCAAATTTTTCATAATAGTTCTGTTTCTTAAGAATTTCGAAACAATAGAAATGATTAGAACATCTAAACACAGCCCCAACATCTCAAGTCAACCGCCATGAGCATCTAGAAGGTGATATAGTCTTATACAAATCCTCTATTACAACAAGTCTAGGAAGTAAAGTAACATGGCAGAGTAGGAAGGAAAAAGAATAGGCTGCGGACGCCGAGCAGCTGCTTCACAATCTCCGAACAAGCTCCAAATGGGGTAGCTCAACTATCGCTCTGCCCCGGTACCTAAATCTGCACACAAGGTGCAGGCAGTAACGTGAGTATGCCAACTCAGTAAGTAACCAAAGAATATAAAACTTGAGTGTAGTGACGAGCATTTAAATCATAATTTCACAAAATAAGTGCCAACAAAGGTAAATAAATCGGGTCAAGGTCTACATCGACCATATACTTCACAAATTCCAGTTATCCGTTCAAACTTGTATAAAAAATTAGTCAACATTTATCAAACATGATCAGTGTAAAGAAAAGTGAAAACAGTAGTTTCATAAAAATATCAGCCACTCGGGCACAATGTTACTCACAGATAAAGCCTCTCGGGCAAGCCTCTCAGTCACTCGTGACTCTACTCTCATAAGTCAATGCTCACATTCAGCACTCTCACTCATCAGGTACCATATAACAATTGTTGCAGCGTGCAGACTGATCCAATACATATATATATATATATATATATATATATATATATATATATATATATATATATATATATATATATATATATATATATATATATATATATATATATATTGATGCGCCATGCAGCCCGATCTATATAACATATGCTGCGGCGTGTAGCCCAATCCATATAATAGTCGACTGCTCTCACTGGGGGTGTACAGACTCCAGGAGAGGCTCCTACAGCCCAAGCGCTACATTGCTACGGCTGGCAGCCCGATCCAATATATATATTGCTGCAGCGTGCAGCCCGATCCATATATAATGTATATTGCTGCGGCGTGCAGTCTGATCCATATGTAATATATATATATATATATATATATATATATATATTATTGTGACGTGCAGCCCGATCCATAACTATCCTCACATGCTCGGCCCTCGGCCTCACTTAGTCATCCCTACAAGCCACTCGGGCAACTCATCTCAACTCACGGGACTCAGCCCCAAAATACCTCTCAAAGTTTCAGAACACTGTGATAATATTGAAAATAACAACAAGTAGAAAACATGACTAAGTTCACAATTGTTCAATCAGGATAGTGTGAGAATAGTGTAAAAGTACCTCTGAGGGTCTAAACAGGTCGGCACAAGGCCCCAAACATGGCTTACAGCCCATAAACAAGTATAAATTTCTAAAATAAAGGATGTCGTAAGGTTTCAAATCGAATACGTGGCTTCATAGTCGCTACCGGACGGACCAAGTCACAATCCCCATCGGCGCACGCCCACATGCTCGTCACCTAGCATGTGCGTCACCTCATTTACCAAAACAATATAAAATATTGGGGTTTTATACCCTCAGGATTAGAGTTACAATCGTTACTGACATCAAAACAGCCCAAAACCTACTCCGCGGTGCTCTTGCCCTTCAAATCGGCTCCCAGATGCTCTGAGTCTATCAGAATCAAGTTAATAACATCTAATTATGCTAGGGAGACAAACCCCAATCAAAAACTATCAAAATTAGGCACAATTCCCGGAATTTTCGAAACCCAACCCCGGACCCATGTCTCGAAATTCGATAAAATTTACACCACAAGAATCCTCATCCTCCCACGATTCTGTAAATACCTAGAACACTAAAATCGGAGTCCCAATGACCCCTAAAATTCTCATTTTAAAGTCTCTTGATCACAAGGCCTAATTACCCATTTTACTTCCTAAATTCCTACTCATTGCATGACTAACAGTAGAAAAATCATCACAAACACAAGAGACGAGGTCCAAGTAACTTAACCGATCGATAACTTCAATTTCCTCTGAAAAACACTTCTCAAAGCTCCAAACCCATCCACAAGTGGTGAAAATGGGTGAAATTTCACGAAGGCACCCTTTTTATACTCTCTGGCCAGTGGTCCCACACCTGCGGCCACTTATGCACACCTGCGGACCCGCACATGCGGTCCCAGGTTCGCATCTGCGCAATTGACTTAAGTCTCCATTTTCCACACCTGCGACTGCCTCTTCGCACCTGCGCTTATGCAGGTGCGGCCACCCATCCGCACCTGCGACCCCTTCAGGGGATGCCAAAATCCGCACCTGCGTATGGTCCTCGCACCTACAGCTCCCCATCCGCAGGTGCGGCCACGCTAGTAAAATGGCACCAGCAGCAGCTTTGCTGCAAATTCCCAAGTCCAAACATCTGTTAACCATCCGAAATCAATCCTGAGCCCCTCGAGGCCCAACCAAAAATACCAACAAGTCCCATAACCTTATTCAAAATCAGTCAAAACTTCGAAACAACAAAAACAACACAAAAACTCCAAAATCACATCAAATTCAAGCCTATGAACTTTGAAATTTCACCAAGGATGCCGAAACCATCCGAAACACTTCCGATTGACCTTAGAATTTTCACACATATCCAAAATGACACTACGAACCTGCTCTAACTTTCAGAATTCCATTCCGACCTCGATAGCCTATTTTCCACTGCCTACCGGAAATCGGCAAAATCTAACTTTCGCCAATTCAAGCCTAATTCTACACCGGACATCAAAACCATATTCCGAACAGACTTCTAAGTCCCAAATCACCTAACGAAGCTATCCAAACCATAAAATCTACATTCCGAGTTTGTTTACCAATAAGTCAACTTCCGATTGACTTTTCTAACCATAAGGCCAACTTAAGAGACTAAGTGTCTCATTTCTCACCACGACCACTCTGAACCCGAACCAACCAACCCAACAAAACACACAAGAGCTGAAGCACACAAAATGAACGCAGAAATAGGGGAAACAGGGCTAAACTCTCGGAACGACCGGCCGGTTCGTTACAGGTGGATGGTGTCGAGGAGCAACTTGATGAAATGCCTCAATCTCCACAATAAAACTGATGAGGTCGTGGTCAACAAGACAATGTGTGTCTACCTCCCCCACTAAAACCACAACCACAAGCGGTGCAATATCGTATTTTTCCCAATTAAGGTTATGCAAGTGTCGTAGTCCCCCCTTGCATTAAGGCGGAAAACTTTTAAATTACCAGTGTGATGCTCACCTTGCTCGAGCAATGGGGTTATTCACCGGGACGCCGAGTCAAAATACCTATAAGCATTTGAAGGATTTTGTGGATATGTGTTGGGGGAGAAAACAAATAAATGTTTTGGAAGATGCTTTGCGACTAAGGCTTTTTCCCTTCTCACTAAGAGATAGGGATTTGGATTGGTTGGAACACTTTCCTAATCATTCTATCAATACTTGGGATGAATTTACGGCAAAGTTTATTTCAAAGTTTTTCTATCCCGAGCACATGGATACTATACGGGATGAAATTTTGGCTTTCAAGCAAGATCCTAACGAACCTTTGCATGACATTTGGGAACGATATCAAACAATGGTGAAGGAGTGCCCAAACAATGATATGACTGACAGCATGATCCAACAAATTTTCTATTATGGTATTAATACTATGAATCAATGTGTGGTCAATCAATTGACCGGGGTAATTTTATGAGAACACCTTATGTGGAGGTATGTGAGATTCTTGATGAAATGGTCGAAACTTCGGCTTGGAAATCCTGAACTAATGTTCCCCAAGTTGATTCCAACATAATCCATTTTCATAAAGAGTTGCAAGACCATGAGCAAGCTATTTCTGAATTGACCACAATTGTGACTCAAATTGCTAGGTACCAATTTCATCAAACCCAAGCTCCCAAGCAAGTTCATTTTGTTGAGGGAGTGAATATCTTGGTCAACAAGAGGAGGGCTAAAGGTTCACAATTTCAATCCCGAGTGGAGAACTATGCACAAAATGGTGGTAGTTATGACTATGATGACTCTTATAAAGAGCAATAAGAATAGGTGCAATTTGTGAACAACTACGAAGGGCAACAGAGCAATTTTCAAGGCTCCAACAAAATCAATGGAGTTCTCAAAATTATCAAGTCAATTGGGGTTCTAAAAATTAAGAGAATTGGCATAACAACAAGAATAACCCAGGGAATTTGGGAGGCAACAATCAAGGAAATTGGGAAACAACAACAATCATGCAAATCAAGGTTTGGGTTTTCAAAGGCCCCCAATGTACCAAAAACCAAGCAACTCACCTCCTTATCCTTCCCAAGGTTCAAGTTCTTCAAACAAGGAAATGGGTCGTATTGAGAACATGTCCAAGCAAATGATGGAGAAGATTGCAGATTCGGATGCGCAACTTTCCTCACATACCACATCAATCCGTAATCTTGAAGTTCAAATGAAAAATCTCTCAAGATCTTCATACTCGTCCTAAGGGTGCATTACCAAGTGACATGGTAGTAAATCAAAATGATAGTAATAACACGAGGCGTGCCATGGCGGTTATCGCAAGAAGTGAAAGAGGCGGGAATGCACCCACCTCAAATGAAAGGCAACTTGTGGATAACGACCAAGTCATCCAAGAGGAGGAAACCCACGTACTAACATTCAAGTACGTGATGAGGTTCAGATTGATATTGATGATAGTGTGGAGGAGACCCAATAAGAGGTGAACCTGTTTAGAGAATTCATTATTGACATACCAGAACCGGTAATACAAAAGACTAAGGCACCCTTGTCAAAGCCTCCACCTCCTTACCCTTAAAGGATTACTAAGAAAAATGGTGAAAATTAATTCAAGAAGTTTATTCAAATGATGAAAGGTCTCTCCATAAATGTGCCATTGGTAGAAGGTTTGGAATAAATTCCCGGTTATGCCAAGTTTATGAAAGATCTTGTGACAAAAAAGAGGTCGATGAATTTTGAAACTATAAAGGTCACTCATCAAGTGAGTGCCATTGTTCATATAATGGTTCCTACGTTAGAGGATCTCGGTGCTTTCATGATCTCTTGTACTGTTGGAAGTGCCAATTTTTCCAAAGCTCTTTGTGATCTTGGGGCGAGTATCAATTTGATGCTCTACTCGGTGTTTAAAACTTTGGTTAATGGGAAACCAAGATCCACACCTACAGGTTTGCAAATGGTTGATCGAACTATGAAGAGGCTATTGGGAATTATTGAGGATGTCTTGGTCCGTGTTGATAAGTTTATCCTTCCGGCGGACTTTGTAATTCTAAACTGTGAGGTTGGCTGTAAAGTGCCTATAATTCTTGGGAGACCGTTCCTTGCTACGGATAAGACCCTATGTGATGTGGATACTGGAGAACTCACTTTCCGGGTTGGTAATAAGAAAGTGGTATTCCATGTGTTGAAGTCTATGTGTCAACCAAACAACAATGAAGTATGCTCTTTTGTAAACTTGGTGACTAATGTCATTCTTGATGACCCAAGTGCTACAGTTAATATTTGTGATATGTTGGAAGTCATCTCGCACAACTTTGATGATGATGAGATAGATGGTTTCATGGAATGTGTGAACTCTTTGCAAGGAATGACGTCTTACAACTACGCACCCCGAAGTTATCTTTGGATCTCGAGAATAGGAAGACTCCTTCTACAAAGCCTTCTATTGAAGAACCACCCAATTTTAAGTTAAAACCATTTCCATCTCACCTTTGGTATGAATATTTTGGCATTTTTTCTACTTTACCGGTTATTCTTTCCTCTCGTTTGACTAACGTGCAAGTTGATTCGACATTGGCAGTGTTGCAAAGAGGAAGAAAGACATTGGGTGGACCTTGACAGACACTCAGGGTATAAGCCCCGCGTTTAGCAAGCATAATATCAAGTTGGAGGTTGGTTCCAAACCGTCCATTGAACATCAAAGAAGAATCAATGAATCTATGAAAGAGGTGGTCAAAAAATAGATTATCAAGTGGTTTGATGTCGAGGTTATCTACTACATTTCCGAAAGTTCATGGACTTCTCCGATTCAATGTGTTCCAAAGAAGGGGGAAAATGACGGTTGTTACCAATGAAAAGAATGAGTTGATTCCTACAAGAATTGTCACCGATTGGAGAGTTTGTAAAAATTATCGGAAGCTCAACAAAGTCACAAAGACAGATCAATTTCCTTTTCATTTCATGGATCAAATGCTTGATAGGTTGGTCGGTCGTGTTTTCTATCATTTTCTTGATGGGTAATTGGGCTACAACAAAATTATTATTTCTCCAAAAGATCAATAGAAAACCACTTTTACATGTCCATATGGTACTTTTACTTTCAAACAAATGCCTTTTGGTTTATGCAATGCGCCGACAAATTTTCAACGGTGTATAATGGCTTTTTTCGTGGACATGGTGGAATACTGCCATGAGGTCTTAATGGATGACTTTTCTGTGGTTGGAGATTCTTTTGATGATTTTCTTGCTAATTTGGACAAAATATTAACTATATGTGAGGAAACAAATTTGATACTCAATTGGGAGAAATGTCATTTCATGGTTGCGAAAGATATTTTCCTTGGCCATAAAATTTCAAAGAATGGTATTAAAGTGGACACCTTGTGGAGAATGCATGATAATTGTGGGTAATTGTTGGTCCCAGCTAAGTATGAATGACTTCTAAGTAACTCTTTGAAATGATCTTTCACTTAGGGAAGGTGGGAACTAATCTAGTTGCTTGATGACAAGCAACGACTTAAGTTTGAGGTAGTTGATAAGCGTGGAGTTTTAACCACTTATTAGTACCTTCTTACTTTAGTTTTTAGTCCGAAATTAGTGATTTTTGTTTTTGAATCTAGTGAAAATGTTTGCATTACAGGAATACTAGAGGATGTGAGCTCAATGAAGAAATATAGCTAAAAAAATAATGTCACAGCTCAAATAGTTAAAGAGGATAAGTGCAAAGAGTTGTGTGGTCCGTAGAATATATGCGGCCGCATACATTGGAGGATCTTAGCAAAAGTGCAGTCCGCATACGATATTCTGTGGGCGCAAAAGCTGTTCACACTGACAAGATCTAAAGAACAAAGAAGATGCAAAAGACCAAGTATAAGGCCTCCTTGAAGCGCCGTCCGAAGCCAAATTGTGCGCCAGCAGATTCTGAAGTGCGACCGCAAAAGTTATTGTAAAGCCACAGAATCCATCCTACTCCAAGAGAAACATATGAAAGTGCGGACTACAAAGGAATTGTCCGGCCGCAGAACCTCCCGAATGTTATTTTTATTAGCAAATTTCAAAGCACTATAATCAGATGACAAACACTTTTTAGGGTAATGTTTGGTACTATATTAGCTGGTAGCGGTTCCACTTAGCCATTTTGGGCAACTTGTGAGTAGAATTAGACAAGACTCGTTAATGCTACTTTTTAATTTTATGTCTTCTATTACTTCTTCTTTTCCATTTGCTATGTTATGAGTAGCTAGATTTTATCTAGGGTTGTGACCTAACCCTAGAGTGTAAAACTTATGGGTAGTTAATATTAATGCTTGTTATTGATTTGGTGTATGTTATTTAGCCTTGTTTATACTTTATAACTAGAATTAATGGTTGCAAACATTTATTCATGCCTATTTGACTTAGTTCCTACTTGAGAAAGAGGAACCGAGTCTAAGAAAACTTGGGTAACAAGTAATTGAACTAGTTGAAGTTTTGAATGGGTTTGATTAAATGATTTGAGTTAGAGACAGGGATAATCCCACTTGGACTAATACTTTCTTAGATTTCTACCCATTTTGTCTTGAGAAAGCCAATTTGGGCATAAGCACTCTTTTACCGAGAGGTATTGAGTGGGTACTTGAGCATTGAGATTCATAACACACCACGATCTACAAAATAAGCATTGATTTACTCTACCCATTACATTTACACCTAGGTGAAGGTTACATCCCTAGGATTTTTCCTTATTTGAAAGAAACACAAAAAACATTTCACTCACTATTTTCTTACTAGTTAGTTCAATATACTAGAAGTCAATTTAGATAAAAATTTTCCACTGTTATTTGCAAGTTAAATCTAGTTGATTCAAGTTATTTTTTTAAGTGTTTACCTTAGCACCAATCTAAACTCCCTGTGGATTCGACCCCAACATGCGTTGGGTTTTTAATTGCAATGATGGTTTCATACTAATTAATTTGGTGTGTTGGATGTGATCATCCTTCCTCTCCTGGCCCCCTATACCCTTCATCCTCCCAGCAATCTCTACAAACTCCCACATGAAAATATCCGATAACTTATCCCAACTGAGTGGTGGTGCATCTATAGGCCTATCCTCCTTATAAGCCTGCCACCACCTATATGGTGCTCCGGGCAGCTGAAATATCATAAAGGCTACTCCGCTCAGCTCCATAATTCCCATGGTGCAAAAAATACGGTGACACTTGTCTAGAAAACCCTGTGCATCCTCAGTAACTGCGCCACTGAAAGTAGAAGGGTCATACTTCTTGAACCTCTCAAGCCTCTTCTACTCCTCCTCAGATGCCTCTGGCCTGATGTCATGACCCGAAATCCCACCTTTGAGACCGTGATGGCATCTAACGTTGAACCCGCTAGACAAGCCAACATTCTGGTTAACATGCTTATTGCCTTATTATTAGGCATTTAACAAAATAGTGATAAGCAAGAACAAGTTTAAAAAACAATGTGGAAGCTATGAAATGTAACATCTCAAGTATCTGATACTACAAAATCCTTAGTAACACCCCAGAACTGGTACCACAAATCCCCGGACTATCTAAGAATACTAAAAACAAAGTCTGAATAAACAATACAACTGTCTCAGAAATACAAGAGAAGATAGAAAGAGAAGGAACGATATAGGAGGTGACGCCAAGGCCTGCGGACGCCTACAGGACTACCTCAGTGTCGCCTGTGGACTGAAGGATACTCCCTCAATCACTGTCCACCGGGTCCGGTACCGTAATCTGCACAACATAAAAAGTGCATGTGTAGCATCATTACAACCGACCCCATGTACTGAGTAAGTGTCGAGCCTAACCTCGGCGAAGTAGTGACGAGGCTAGGACATGACAAATAGTAAACACTTGTGCAATTCAATAATATATAACTGAAATAACGGCAGGAAGTAAACAGTTAAGTACAAATACGGGGAAAACATGTTGGGGTACAAAGGGGAAAACACTTATTCAATAACAGAACAAGGCAACCGTCTAAGTATAAAAATAACAACGGAGAACAACAAGTGCACGGAATCACCCTTCGTGCTTTACTCTCATTC
Organism: Nicotiana paniculata; assembly: GCA_005239505.1. NCBI lineage: Eukaryota > Viridiplantae > Streptophyta > Magnoliopsida > Solanales > Solanaceae > Nicotiana > Nicotiana paniculata. Next base: position 157,848 of record ML352922.1, read on the forward strand.
TCGCCAGAACAAGAGCACGGCATCACCCTTCGTGCTTTTATTCTCATCCTCCCCAAGACAATAAGTAAGTATAACGGTACGGCATTATCCTTCGTTCCTTCAATTATCATATCATGGCACGGCATCACCATTCGTGCTTTCAATTATCATATCATGGCACGGCATCACCCTTCGTGCTTTTACACTCTCAACCTCACAGAGTAATAAATAAATGAATGCACGACATTACCCTTCATGCTTTACACTCTTCCTCACCCAAACAATATCAAGAACAATAGTTTTGCAAGGAAAATCAACAACGTAGATCATAAGTCACAACATCCCGGCAAGGGGACAACAACCAAAAGGATACCGCCCCGGCAAGGGGCACAGCTAGAACCAATCTCGCTCACGGGTATAACTTAACAAAATAATCCACAACGGAACAGTTTATCAACAGTATTCATAACCAAGAATTTCCATCAATTGTATAACCTCAAAGGTGAAACTTACTTCATAACACAGTGAATATCAATGAAAAATCACATATATCACAAAAAATAACTCACGAGCATGCTAGACAACAACATATAGGTACTCATCACCTCACCTATACATTGAACATGGGATAACAAGTAGCAAATAAAACTCAACACCTATTCCCTCAAGCTAAGCTTAGGCCAAACACTCACCTTGGCTCCAAGAATCCAATTCAAGCCTCTACCACCGCTTTTACTTTCGAACCCGACTCCAAATCAATAGTATCTACACATAATTGACTCAATAACATCAATAAATTCTAAACAAATCAATTTCAATACTTAATTATAGATTTCCCAACATTCTTCTAAAAAATCCAAAAATCGTCCCCGGGGCGCTTGGTCTAAACACGAGGTTCGGACCAAAACCCGATCACGCATTCCCCCACAAGCCCGAATATATAATTTGTTTTGAAATCCGACCCCAAAACGAGGTCAAATTACCAACTAATCAATAAGCCCTAACTATACCCAAAACCCCAATTTTCTACCCTTAATCGCATGTTTTTAGGCCTAGAATTTAGTGGGTGTTGATAAAAATGGAAGAAAACAAGGTTAGGATTACATACCTATGAAGATATGGTGAAGAGGTTCTTCAAAAATCGCCCAAGGAGGTGTGGAGAAGAAGAAGTTATGAAAAATTGTGTAATTCCCGTAAGTGTTCTGTTTTTGGGACTAAATTATAACTGGGCAGAAATTACCCTTCGCGTTCGTGAGCCCTTGGCCGCGTTCGCGAAGGTCTGACTCATTTGACCTCTGCAATCGCGAGTCCTTGGTCGCGTTCGCGAAGTTCTAGCCTTCCAAGCCTACACGTTCGCGTGCAATGGGCCGCGTTCGCGTAGCATTAAGACCACCCAGCCCCCAGCCCAAGCCTAATTCTATGTGATCGCACCCCAGGGGACGCGTTCGCGTAGACCACTTCCCAGTGTTCCACGTTTGCGTACCCCTCTACGTGTTCGCGTAGAGTAAAACCCCTGGCCATTCTATTTACCTTTCGCGTTCGTATGGGTTACCATGCATTCGCGAAGGGTATTGCATCAGACACCAGATATGATCCCAAAACACTAGATTTTTTACAACATTTTGCACTCCGATACGTACCCGATACTCGCCCGAGCCCTCAGGGCTCAAAACCAAATATACACCAATCTCAAAAACATCCTACGCACTTATTCGAGAAATTAAACCACAAAAATAACATCATAACCATCGAATTAAACCTCAAAATCTATAAAAATTCTCAAAACTACTTAAACTTCAAATTTTCCATTTTTAGTCTGAATCACGCTAAACTGAGTTTGTTTCTTACCAAATTTCACAAATAACACATATAAAACATATTGGACCTGTTCCGGGCTCCGAAACCATAATACGGGTCCGATATCACAGGTTTCACATCAAATCTCATTTTCAAAGACGTTTATATTTTCAGAAAATAATTTTCTTCAAAAATTCATTTCTCGGACTTGGGACCTCGGAATTCGATTCCGGGCATACACCCTAGTCCCATAATTTCTTACGGACCCTTCGGGACTGCCAAATCATGGGTCCGGGTCCGTTTACCGAAAATGTTGACCAAAGTCAACTTTATTCAAATATTTATTATAAAATCATCATTTTATCAATTTTCCACATAACGGCTTCCCGGCTACGTGCCTGGGATGCGCACGCACATCGAGGTGAAATAAAAGGAGGTTTTCATGGCCTCAGAACACAGATTTAGCTAAAAAGTACACGGGATGACCTTTTGAGTCATCACAATCCCCACCTCTAAAACAAACGTTCGTCCTCGAATGGAAATAGAAAGGTACCTGAATCGGGGAAAAGATGGGGATATCGGACTCGGACTCCTAGGTAGCTGCCTCAACAGGCTGACCTCTCCACTGGACACGGACCGAAGGATAACTCTTCGATCTCAATTGATGAATCTACCGATCTAATATGGCTACCGGCTCCTCCTCATAAGACAAATCCTTGTCCCACTGGACACCGCTGAAGTCAAGTACATTACATGGATCAGCGATATTCATCTGAAGCATATATACGTGAAACACCGGATGCACGGCTGATAAACTAGGTGGCAAGGCAAGTCTGTAGGCCACCTCTCGTACCTTGTCCAAAATCTCAAATGGACCAATGTACCTAGGGCTCAACTTTCCCTTCTTCCCATACCTCATCACGCCCTTCATGGGCGACACTCGAAGAAATAACCGGTCTCCCATCATAAATGCCAAATCACGAACTACGCGATCCGCATAACTCTTCTGCCTGGACTGGGTTGTACGAAGTCTATCCTGAATCATTTCCACTTTTTCCAAGGCATCCTGGACTAGCTCTGAACCCAACAATCTAGCCTCTCCCGGCACGAACCACCCAACTGGCGACCGACACCGTCTACCATACAACGCCTCATACAGATCCATCTGAATGCTCGACTGATAGCTGTTGTTGTAGGCAAACTCAGCTAAAGGCAAGAACTGGTCCCATGAACCTCCAAAATCAATGACACATGCTCGCAACATATCCTCCAAAATCTGAATAGTACGCTTGGACTGTCCGTCCGTCTGAGGTTGAAATGTCGTTCTCAAATAAAACCGTGTGCCCAACTCACGCTGAAATACTCTTCAGAAGTAGGAGGTAAACTGAGTACCTCGGTCAGATATAATGGACACGGGCACACCATGCAATTGAACTATATCTCTGATGTAGATCTTTGCCAACTTCTCCGCCGAATACAAAACTGATACAGGAATGAAGTGTGCTGACTTGGTCAACCTATCCACAATGACCCACACTGCATCAAACATCCTCTAAGTTTGTGGGAGCCCAAATACGAAATCCATGGTGATACGCTCCCACTTCTACTCGGGAAGCTCAATCTGCTGCATCAAACCATCGGGTCTCTGGTGCTCGTACTTAACCTGCTGACAGTTCAAGCACCGAGCTACATATGCTACAATATCCTTCTTCATCCTCCGCCACCAATAATGTTGTCGCAAGCCCTAGTACATTTTTGCAGCGCCCAGATGAATGGAATACTGGGAACTATGGGCCTCCTGCAATATCAACTTCCGAATGCCTTCAACATCAGGTACACAAATATGACCATATATCCTGAAAACTTCCTCATCATCAACTGTGACCTGCTTGGCACCTCCGTGTCGGACCGTATCTCTAAGAACACATAAATGACGATCATCATACTGCCTGGACCGGATACGATCATACATGAAGAACGGGCCACAGTATGGGCCAAAACACTTCCAGTCTCAGAAACCTCCAATCTCATGAACCGGTTGGCCAAATCCTGAACATCTAAAGCAAGAGGTCGCTCTTTGACTGGTATATAAGCAAGACTACCCATGCTGGGTGACTTCCGGCTCAAAGCATCGGCCACCATATTGGCCTTCACCGGATGATATAAGATGGTAATGTCATAATCCTTCAACAGCTCTAACCATCTCCTCTGCCTCATATTCAACTCTTTCTGCTTGAACATGTACTGCAAACTCTTATGATCCGTGAACACCTCACATGACAGACCATAGAAGTAATGCCTCCAAATCTTAAAAGCGTGAACAATGGCTGCTACCTCTAAGTCGTGAACTGGATAGTTCTTCTCATGAACCTTCAACTGACGAGAATCATAGGCTATAACCTTTCCATCCTGCATCAACACTGCACCAAGTCCCACTCGTGAAGCATCACAATACACGTTATATGGACCTGAACCTACGGGAAAAACTAACACCGGTGCCGTGGTCAAGTCTGTCTTGAGCTTCTGAAAGATCGACTCACTCTCATCTAACCACCTGAACGGGGCACCCTTCTGAGTCAACTTGGTCATCGGGGTTGCAATAGATGAAAAGCCCTCCACAAACCAGCGATAATAACCTGCTAAGCCCAAGAAACTCCGAATCTCTGTAGCTGAAGTGGTCCTAGTCCAATCTCTAACTGATGAAATATCGTTGCGATCCACCTGAATACCCTCTAATGATACCACATGGCCTAGAAATGCAACCAAACTCAACCAGAACTCACACTTGGAAAATTTGGCATACAACTGACTGTCCTTCACAGTCTGGAGGATGACTCGAAGGTGCTTCTCATGCTCATCTCGGCTACGGGAGTAAATCAGAATATCATCAATGAAGACTATAACAAACGAATCCAAATAGGGCCTAAACACTCGTTTCATCAACTCCACAAAAGCAGCGGGGGAATTTGTCAACCAAATGACATCACCAAGAACTCATAATGCCCATACCGAGTGCGGAAGGTTGTCTTAGGGACATCAGACGCCCTAATCCTCAGCTGATGCTACCCGCATCTCAAGTCAATCTTGGAAAACACTGTAGCACCCTGAAGCTGGTCAAATAAATCATCAATCTTCGGCAAGGGATACTTATTCTTAATAGTAACCTTGTTCAATTGCCGGTAGTCAATACACATCCTCATTGAGCCATCTTTCTTCTTAACAAGAAGAAAGCCTTTATCCAACACTGGGGCACCCAAAGAAGAAACACTAGGCTTGATAAAGCCTTTATCCAATAAATCCTGCAACTGATCCTTGAACTCCTTCAACTCTGGCGGGGCCATATGATATGGCGAAGTAGAAATAGGCTGAGTGCCCGGAGCCAACTCATTACAAAAGTCAATATCTCTGTCGGGTGGCATACCCGGCAGTCAGTAGGGAATACCTCTGGGAACTCACGAACCACGGGCACAGATTCCATAGACGTAACCTCGGCACTAGAATCACGAACATAGGCCAAATAGGCCAAAAAACCCTTCTCGACCATGCGCCGAGCCTTCATATATGAAATAACTATACCGAAAGAATGACTATGAGTCCCTCTCCATGCCAATAGGGGTACTCTTGGTAAGACCAAGGTCACAGTCTTGGCATGACAGTCCAAAATAGCATGGCAGGGAGATAACCAATCCATCCCCAAGATAACATCGAAATCAACAATATCAAGAAGCAAGAGATCTACATGAGTCTCCAGACCACTAATAACCACTAAACATGAACGGTAGACTCGATCTACCATAACAGAATCACCCACCGGTAGATACATATACAGGAGTACTCAGGGAATCACGGGGCATAATCTGACAAGGAGCAAAATATGAAGACACATAGGAGAATGTAGACCCCGGATCAAATAAAACCGAAGCACCTCTACTGCAAACTGAAACCATACCTGTAATGACTGCATTAGAGGACTCAGCCTCAGGCCTGGCAGGAATAGCATAGCATCGGGGCGGAGCCCCTCCAACCTGAACATCTCTGGGTCGACCTACTTCGGGCTGACCTCTACCTCTTATAGCATGTCCTCCACCTCTAACTGACTGGCCTCCACCTCTGGCACCTTGACCTCCATCCCTAGGTGGAAGAGGGGGTGGGGTGCACCTGGCACAGAAATCATAGCACGGGAACCCGTATGCTGAGAACAACCAGAAGCTCGGAGAAAATACCTAGCAATGTGCCCTGGATCACCACAAGAGTAACAAGCCCTCTGCTACTGAGACTGCTGGCCCTGGAACTGTCCCTGTCGACCAAAATAACCACCCTGTAAGCTCTGAAGCGATAGTGCACTGATAGGAGCTGGTGGTGCACCATGGGATACCTGGAGTGCTGACTGGAATGGTCTAGGAGGATGACCTCTGCCAAAAGAATCTCTGCCCCTAGATGAGGCACCAGTGAATCGACCAAAATGACGAGGTCTCTTGTCAGACCCCTGACCACTGCCCGGTGATAAGACCATCTCGATACGCCTGGCCACATTGGCCGCCTCCTGAAATGAGATATTGGTACCTGTCTCCCTGGCCATCTGAAGTCTAATAGGCTGAGCTAGACCCTCAATAAACCTCTTCACCCTCTAACGGTCAGTAGGGAGTATCATGATAGCATGTCGGGCTAGAGTAATGAACCTGGTCTCATATTTTGTAACAGTCATAGATCCCTGCTGGAGGCGCTCAAGATGCCTCCGAAGATCCTCCCTATGAGTAACTGGAAGAAGCTTCCCCAAGAATAACTCGGAGAACTAAGCCCAAGTCAAAGGCGAAGACCCAGCTGGTCTGGTCAAGCAGTAGTCCCTCCACCAAGTCTTGGCGGTACTAGAAATACGGAATGTAGCAAAATCAACTCCATTGGACTCCACGATGCTCATGTTCCGAAGAACCTCATAGCAACTGTCCAAGAAATCCTGGGGATCCTCTGATAGTGCACCAGTAAAATTAGTAGGAAACATCTTGGTGAACCGATCCAATCTCCACAAAGCGCCGGCAGACATAGCTGCTCCCTCAACTGCCTGTGCCACAATACCTGGTTGAGCTGCTCTAGCTGTCTGAGGTGCTGGATTTTGGAACTGAGAAGCTAACTGCTCTGGTGTGCGGGTAGCAAGAGTCTAGGTCCCTCCCCCAGCCTGAGAGACGGTTGGTGCAGTAGGAAGAATATCGTCCTGAGTCACGCTCTCCATAAGGCCCACTACGTAGACTAGAGCGTCCTGAAGAACCGGGGTAGCAATAAACCTGTCACGGCCCAAACCGATGGGCCGTGACAGGCACCCGATACCTTACTCAAACTAGTATCAACGTAACGTATCTTTACTATTACATTATCATATACACATGACATACGGGCCTAATAGGCCAACATAATAATTTACAAACTCAAAACATAGGCCGACAAGGCCGTACAATCTTTCACGTATACGACATATGTCTACAAGCCTCTAAGAGTACATAAATTACTTTTAGCGTGATGCATATGTATATGAATGTCATGTCGTGCATAGGTACATGTTTCATAACATCATCAGCCTCTGAGGGCATTCCATCATATCATATCGGCCACTGTGGGGAAAATCATCATCATATATCAGCTGATCAGGTGGTGGTACGTATATAACGCCATAACCTTTCCCATATCCCATATACATATATATACATACATATATACGCGTATATAACGCCGTTTGAACCAAATTTCAGCCACTGTGGGCAACATAATCATCATATACCAGCTGATCAGGTGGAGGTGCGTATATAACACCGTAACCTTTTCCCATATCCCATATACATATATTTACGTATATACGCGTATATAACGCCATCTGGTTATGGGTCAATGTGCATATGAAATACGTCAATAAAATCTCTCGGTACATCATAAGGCCATTATGCCTCTGATTGATATCATGAAATAAACTTTGCCAACATACGTATTTTCGAGACCCATGAACAGAAGATAATAATAATTCACATGGGGAATCAAGAATATAGACACCCCTAGTATTTCTATGAATAGAGTAATTTATGGAAACCAAGAGTTTGCTCGTTTCTTCTGTCTAATTTGGACCATGCCAAAAGAAAGAAAGGATAGCCTTAACATACCTGGGCCGGTTCTCCGGACAATCCCTCTAACACACGACAATCGCGACAAAACACGTGACGGCAAGACTGAAGTAGGAAAAATTCGTATGATATTTTTGAGAAAGATTGCACCGTACTTCCTTAAAATTATTAAATCACGTTGCTATAACATTATGAAATCTCGTTTGACTGAAAAATTAAAGTGACTCACGTTGAAACTTGATATTTCTGAAGCCTCTCTCTTTAATTTAGATGTAATACATCTTCATTTATGAATTGGAGATGGATTTTAAGTCTTGGTGGTGTGGGCCCCACCTTTCAAGACTTGGTGTCACATATCTCCCTTAAATGTGCCACCTTTCAATCTCTTTTAAGAGTTAAATTTGGTGCTTGTGTTGGCTTCCACGTTAAGGATTTCTTGGTCTTATCCAAGGTCCTAATTAATCATTCACTAATTACTAATTAACTTATTAATTCCCCCATGAACCAGTTATCCACATAATTAAGAATTATCTCAAATACTTAAAATACTACTCACTTTTAACACACTTTATCTACCTTACTATCATGGCCATGTGGTACCTTGTATGGTACTAGTCCATAATACCGGGTATTTTAGCTCGTGCCGTATTTTATCCCAAAGTGCAAAACTTCGACGAAACTCATTTTTTCGATTTGATTACCCTCTCACCTTCACTAATTTACTTATACATTGTTTGAAATAGAATAATACTTATAATCCCAAAATAAATCTCATTCCATAGCTTACGTCGATTAACTTATGATGAAACTTTAACGTACAAAAGAAATGCGGGATGTAACATCTCATTTCCGAGCTTTCATCAATTTATTTATGGCTTACTTCCACGTACGAAAATATGGGGTGTAACATCATTCGTCCTCAAATTTTGACTGATGCACTTATCATTTTCATGACTTATGTTTTTCGAATACTTCAGTATTCTCCTTGCCATTAGGCAACTGTTCTATGAATAAATCCAAAGGCCAAGGCATTCCCCCTTTTGGCCTCTTCTCATACCATGACTTGTAGTCGAAATCCTTCCAATATCGTAATTGTTGCTACCCTTTATCATGCAGCATGTACGACTCTGAACTTGTAAGTGCGCCTATGCGGCTCTTCTCCCCTTTATTCCTCCATCTTTTAGCCCATCTCTAGGACCCACTTGTATACATATACAGAGCTTGACAAGATGTCCCTCTAGTAATCTATTGGGATATTGATGTGCTTTGCTTGGTACTTTGTTGAACTTACGAATATTGCTATATCTTGTTTCATAGACTCGGTTATCTGTTCGCACAATTTTACTGCATCTAAGTAAGTCATACTATACCATAACTCTTACTTCGATTTATCTTTACCGATGTCGTCTACCAAACTCCTCGTTACTTTCGGTTCTTATCCTTAAGAGTGATGGCCTAATCTCATCTCATGCTTTGTAACTTTTATCCATACCTTGTTGATTCACCTCAATATTGATCTACGATCTACCACTTATAACTTGAGCTCTTATGTAACACGGCCGCTAGGGCTCACGTCTTATCGGGAAACATCTGAAATGATTAGAATGATCCACCTGGAACGATACCATACTTACATAACCGTATTTCATAGTATCCTGATGTGATTGACCTTATGTGGGTATTTTAATCCCGTACAATTTGTGAAATCCTCTTAAAGTCATTACTCAATCGAAGGCCCAAACATCATCCTTTATCTATCACAATTACACCCTCATTCTACTACCAGGGCAGCATTCCATTTATTCTAAATGGCATTAGTCTTAGACTCTTTTGAGTTCATTTATGCTATACTGAGCTTTGTATAACTTAGAGAAACCATCAGCTCTTCTTGTTTTCATGGGCGTAATCCTGAGGACTTAACCATTCTCGTCACTTTCTCACTCGCCTTTTCGTATCCTTACTTCTATCTTCCTAATACATTGTCGCTTTACCATACTTTAGTTTGCCACTTGCACATATCCATTTATACTACTCACAACCTCCCTTCAACTTTCTTGCACTATAGATTTCCTTACAAACTCTTCTTTACTCTTTTAATTTAGACCTATCGATACCTAGAACCCATAGGCTAGAAAATATGCCACTAAAGACGCCGCTATCATTCTTGGATACTGAATCCCAATACTTCTAGACTTTTGTCCGAAGTATGGACAATTCACAACCTTCTGCATTTGAGTATCGCGTACATTGTTCACCTTTACCTTACTTGCCTTAAAATCTCGCGTCGCATCTTGTATCTCTTTCATGACCTTCCTTCCACATCCATAACTTGAGGCTTTATTATCATACTTGCACCTCAGGTGTATACATAATCCGGTGAGAGCTTCCTATTGACTCCTTATGAGGCTAGTATTCTTCTTATGCTCTTATAGAATATGGCTACTGTACTATCTCTCTTGTACCTCTGATATTTAAGAGTGATTCTGTAATGTTCTCAGTCTTGAGGTCTATAATCTTCTGGGTCCAATAATCAGACTCCTAAATTATTTTGTTGATGTAACTCTTTAGTTTCCTCCTCCTTCTGATCAGCCTTTATGTAGGTTTACGCTATCTCTTGATATGTGGCTTATGGCATTAGTTATTACTTTAGCATTTCATGGACGCTCTGGAATATCCATGATACAATCTTCTAACGATTCAATCCTTTTTTTATAACTTGAGCTCAATTCTCTCTTTTAACTTATACCGGAGTCTTCCACGGCTATATGAATGTCTATATATATGTTGCATGGATAATACTCTAAAATCTTAACTGCGTTCATAACGTATCTGACGATGGATAATTGATCGAATACTTCCTTCTCAACTTTCTTTAAACGTAATCTATTACTTTTCCTGGTCTTCTGCCTCCTTATTGCGTGCATACTTAGCTTATCTTAGTTCCCGCACATGCCGAAATTTTTGCGCATTTCACATGATCTCGAATCCTACTTTTGCTTTTACTTCCCGTTTATTAGCCACGGTAGGTGCCACTTTCTTATGGAGTGCATACAATGTTGTTGTGAGACTGTTGTTACAAGACCATTTCCTCTTTAGGTCACTGCGCTTAGGTTGAAACCTTTTTCCTTATTCCCTCATTTAGTCTTTTGTTTTAGTACTTAGGGAGGACCCTTTCACTCTCGTAAAGCTGCGAGCTTATTACATCGTATACTCGACGAAACTTTTTATGTCCTTCCTCGCCTATAATTATCCGTAGTTACTTACCTTCACGCCCTTATGCTTGTAGGGCTGCTTCTGAACAGATATTTTGACTGTCTTCCCAATGAAACTCTCTTTTATTTCCGTAACATTCATATGGTACCTTTAACTACCGCAATTATTACATAAATATACCTAAAGGATCGCGATGTCATAACTGCGAGGCCGACTTCACTATACTGGGTTTTAGTATGTTTATCTTGCACGATCTATTGACTTATCTGTATCTTCTTGTCTAGCCATAACTAGGCTCTTCCGGAATCAATTGCTAACTGTTTGTTGGCCCATTCTCATATCAATATTCTACGTCAACTTTCTTCGGTTATTTCCTTTGTCTTAACTTACCTCTCGCACTGGCTCTTTTTTTTTTCAATAACATACTGGGCCTGAGCCCTTACTTCCTCTCCTTGACGTTGTGTTTGCATAATATTCTGGAATCATAGCATATTTGTGGTATTTGGATAAGTGAAATCTCATTCCTTTTTCATTTTTATCGCATTCTTCCTTTAACAATCCATACTCACTAGAACCACTTAATTCTGACTTAATGCAACATTACTCCTTATTTCCCCCTTTACGGGAGTACTAAGAGTTAGAGCCACGAGGATCTACCTATAATGTTTTACTTATTTATCTTTGGCTTCTTTTTACATCATCGATGAATCTTACTCGCCTTGTGAAAATCCTTCTGTACCAAGGATAACGAAATTCCTTAATCGCGAGGGTGACACTTAGTATAACTGGAACATATAGTCCCTTAAGCTTAATTTTCCTCACATTGCTTGCTTTAGGGAAGCATCTTCTTGAATGACCTTTCTCTAAATTTCATATGAATCTTCTTCTATTATCCATTCTATTATCGCTGGAACGCAAATCTGAAATTCTCATGATGTCGACTATTATCAAATCACTTAGTCCTTAATTAATGTTTAATTTATCTTGTTCACCACCCCATACTGATTTCTATTATTCAGGGATTTTAAATTTTCCTTCAGGTAGTCGCGCTGGGGTCACGAACTTGTTTCTTGAAATGAGGATATGACTTTATGGACTATACTCTTTTGTTGTCTCAAAGCCTATCACCTCTTGTCTTTTCCTTTACTTGACTATAGATTCTGTAATACTGTCATCTTTTTGATCTACCGTTGTCATCCACGTATCATATCATACTCATAATGCATCATTAACTCTTTTCTTATTTCCTGCTAATATTTATGCTTACCACTTTATTCTGAAAACTCGAACAAGACATTCTTTTGCTTTCAGCTTCCCTTTGCTCCATCCAGTGGCTCTTCAAGTTGCTTAACGTTCTTGCTTTACTAGGGACACGAGCCAAACTAAGGTAGTATACATCCCCTCAAGGCTTATAGTGCATGTCTTTGTAGTACTTATATCTGGCTGCACTATTTTACAGTGTACCATTTGGGTGTCTCATAAAGAGATCTATTAGAACATTTGCAATATCCTTCGAATGTCAACGGACGCAAACAATTCATCCATCATATCTTCTTGTACTACTTTTGTTAACCCCCATAGGGCATATCTGGAATGGGTGCGACCAATTATATAAACCTCTATTACTATTGAGTATAACTCAAAAAGCTTATGTATCTCTGCCTCAATTATAAACGATGTTAACCTTCATTAACTGGGTACCTCGTACCCTTTTTCACCTTGCTCCTTTTACTTACTGAAACTTGTACTTACCTTCTTAATATAGGCGTTCTTGCCTTAAGGCTTCTTATAAGGAAGCTTACACCTTTCAGTACACCCATGATCTGCTAAAAACCTCACATTTACTTATCGTAGGCATCATACAAAAATTCAATTCCTCTGACTCAGCTTTTTCTCAACTATCTCTCTTTCCAACCTTCTTTATGGATATAGATATCGTCTTATTACGAATAGAATAGAATTTCGAAATTTGGATTCTTATAAGTGAGCTCTACAACACGATCAAGAGTAAGAAGAAAGAGTGACAATCCTAATGCCCTGTAGCCTCCTGCTTATAAATGTGGTGCACGACAAACCCATAAACAAGACTCTACTAGACACGGCTTGTAGACTCCCTAGGACAAAACTGCTCTGATACCACTTTTGTCATGACCCAAACCGATGGCCCGCGATGGGCACCCGATACCTTACTCGATCGAGTACCAACGTAACGTATTTTTCTTATTACATTATCATATACACGTGACATACGGGCCTAAGAGGCCAACATAATCATTTACAAACTCAAAACATAGGCCGACAAGGCCGTACAATCTTTCACATATACGACATATGTCTACAAGCCTCTAAGAGTACATAAATGTCATAAGGGTTGGGATAGAGTCCTGCGATACCAAACAATACCCGTCTAAATTATACTAACAAAACAAGCGACTCCGAAGCAAATGGAGCGCACCAACATCTTCCACTGAGCTGATAGCCTATTTGGAGGGCTCTCGACCTGTCTATAGGGACCTGCGGGCATGAAACGTAGTGTCCCCAGGCAAAAGGGATGTCAGTACGAATAATGTACCGATTATTAAGGCACATAAATAAGTACATAAGAAACATGGAAGAAATACAAAGCACATGACTCAACCTGTAAGCCTGAATAGCTTTGTAAATCATAAATTACTTTAGTGTCATGCATATGCATATGAATGTCATGTCGTGCATAGGTACATGTTTCATAACATCATCAGCCTCTGAGGGTATTCCATCATATCATATCGGCCACTGTGGACAAAATCATCATCGTATACCAGCTTATCAGGTGGTGGTGCGTATATAACGCCATAACCTTTCCCATATCCCATATACATATATACGCGTATATAACGCCGTTTGAATATACATACATATATACGCGTATATAACACCGTTTGAACCATATTTCAGCCATCGTGGGAAACATCATCATCATATACCAGCTGATCAGGTGGTGGTGCGTATATAACGCCGTAACCTTTTCCCATATCACATATACATATATACGCGTATATAACGCCATCTGGTCATGGGTCAATGTGCATTTGTAAATGCATGAAATACATATAAAATACGTCAATAAAATCTCTCGGTACGTCATAAAGCCATTATGCCTCTGATTAATATCATTAAATAAACTTTACCAACATACGTATTTTCGAGACCCATGAACAGAAGATAATAATAATTCACATGGGGAATAAAGAATATAGACACCCCTAGTATTTCTATGAATAGAGTAATTTATGGAAACCATGAGTTTGCTCGTTTCTTCCGTATAATTTAGAACATGCCAAAAGAAAGAAAGTATAGCCTTAACATATCTGAGCCGGTTCTCCGTACAATCCCTCTAACACACGACAATTGCGACAAAACACGTGACGGCAAGACCGGAGTAGGAAAAATCTGTATGATATTCTTGAGAAAGATTGCACCGTACTTCCTTAAAATTGTTAAATCCCGTTGCTATAACATTATGAAATCTCGTTTGAGTGAAAAATTGAAGTAACTCAAGTTGAAATTTGATATTGCTGAAGCCTCTCTCTTTAATTTAGATGTAATACATCTTCATTTATGAATTGGAGAAGGATTTTAAGTCTGGTGGTGTGGGCCCCACCTTTCAAGACTTGGTGTCACATATCTCCCTTAAATGTGCCACCTTTCAATATCTTTTAGGAGTCAAATTTTGTGATTGTGTTGGCTGCCACGTTAAGAATTTCTTGGTCTTATCCAAGGTCCTAATTAATCATCCACTAATTACTAATTAACTGGTTAATTCCCCCATTAATCAATTATCCACATAATTAAAAATTATCTCAAATACTTAAAATACTACTCAATTTTAACACACTTTATATACCTTACTATCATGGCCATGTGGTACCTTGTATCGTACTAGTCCATCAATACCGGGTATTTTAGCTTGGGCCGCATTTTATCCCAAAATGCAAAACTTCGATGAAACTCATTTTTTCGATTTGATTACCCTCTCACCTTCACGAATTTACTTATACCTTGTTTGAAATAGCGTAATACTTATAATCCCAAAATAAATCTCATTCCATAGCTTACGTCGATTAACTTACTATGAAACTTTAATGTACAAAAGAAATGGGGGATGTAACATCTCATTTCCTAGCTTTCATCAATTTATTTATGGCGTACTTCCACGTACGAAAATATGGGGTATAACAGAACCCCTCTGGGACCTGAGCTGGTCCGACCGGAACTGTCTGAGTAGGAATCTCCTCAACAACCTCTACCTGAGGATCCTCTACTAGGGCTATTGCTCTGGGCTGAGCCCTGGCTCTGCCTCGGCCTCTAGCACGGCCTTGGCCTCTAGTAGGAGCTGCAACGGGAGGATCGGGTTGTTGATCAGTCGATGAGGAAGCACGCGTTCTCGCCATCTATGAGAGAATAGAATAGAAACTCAGTTAGAATTTAGAACTCAAATCGCACGACATAGAAGAAAAGATGTGAATTTATTTCCTAACTTTGCATCCTCTGGGGGATAAGTACAGACGTCTCCATACCGATCCCTCAAACTCTACCAAGTTTGTCCGTGAATTGTGAGACCTAAGCAACCTAGAGCTCTGATACAGACTTGTCAAAACCTAAAATCCCACCTTCGGGACCATGATGGTGTCTAACGTTGAACCCACTAGACAAGCCAACATTCTGATTAAAATGCTTATTTACTTATTATTAGGCATTTAACGAAAAAGCGATAAGCGAGAACAAGTTTAAATAACAATGAGGAAGCTATGAAATATAACATCTCAAGTATCTAATACTACAAAATCCTTAGTAACACCCCAAAACTGGTACCACAAATCCACGGACCGTCTAAGAATACTAAAAACAACGTCTGAATAAACAATACAATTATCTTAGAAATACAAGAGAAGACAGAAAGAGAAGGAACGAGATAGGAGGTGACGCCAAGGTCTGCGGACGCCTGCAGGGCTACCTCAGTGTCGCCTGTGGACTGAAGGATACTCCCTCGATCACTGTCCACCAGGTCCGGTACCGTAATCTGCACAATATAAAGAAGTGTAGGTGTAGCATCAGTACAACCGACTGTGAACAACTATTTTTTGACCACACCCAAATTCTATACTATTTCTTGCTATAAATATTAATGTTATATCTAATCTCTAATTTTAAATTTTTATCTTACTCTTAATAG
>ML352924.1:0-56431 GCA_005239505.1 Nicotiana paniculata
GTTAAAACACCTAAAATGCACGGTATATGATGCTAAAAATCATGAATTCTAGCCGCGCATCAGTACCGGCCTACTTATAAGTCTTTTTTGCAAAACTCTAACATGATGACTCATAGACTCGACTGCATTCCGAATGAGGTTGAGTCTTACTGATCTTTCGCTGAAGACAATATTGTCTACTATGAGGGCTTGTCAAACTATTTATCTATACCTCCAGGCATGAATGCAGCGTCCCCAACAAAAAGACTTCAATACGAATAATGTACTGAGTATGTAAGGTAGAACTGAAACATAACAATAAGTCAACAATAATGAAGGACATAAGAATCAACCTGAAATTCTGAAATTCCATCGTATATGCATATTTATACTTATATATATAATACTTATCTTTGAACCTATTATCCAAATCGTATGATGCATGACTTCCCAACTAGTCAGTGGTAACTGCCCGACCAGCCATAGCCCGGTGGTAAATGTATGACTGCCCTATTGGCCGTAGCTCAATGGTAAATATGTAAATGCCTAAACGGTCATAGCTCGGTAGTAAATATGTAACTGCCCAATTGGTGGTAACTGTAATTGCCCAACCGGCTGTAGCTCGGTGGAAGATGTATAACTGCCCAAGCGGTCGTAGCTCGGTGGTAAATATGTAACTGCCTTACTGGTGGTAACTCTAACTGCCCGACTGGCCGTAGCTCGGTAGTAGATGTATTACTGCCCGACCGGATATAGCTCGGTGGTAAATGCATATGCATGACTGCCAAACTGGTGGTAAAGAATGATATGTAACTGCCCAACCGGCCGTAGCCCGGTGGTAAATGCATGACTGCCTTAAGCGGCTTAATTTTCCTTCCAAATATGTATTATTAAGTAAACTCATCAACATTATAACGTAACATTAAGTAAACTCATCAACACTATATCATTGATTGAAATTGATCACGCTCAACTATGTCTTATAAAAGACTAAACGGGCGTTGCAAATATAATCCGGGCTATTATGCCACGAGTCGACCCCACAGGGAACTTACGTATCAATCAACTCTTTAGATTACGCAACTTTTACTCAATCAATTCTCTCAAGGCTTTTTAATATAAATTGGTGATGTTTTACTAATTCTACTNCACAATACATTCACCCCCCAACGAGTTCTACCAAAATCCTAGATTAAGAAACTTAGCTACTCATATTCATCATAATAAATTCTAAAATAACTTGCATAATTGAACAACAAAATAATAATTAAAAGCTATAAAAATCAATGTTTGCTTCACTGAGTAATAATCCACAGGTTTTTCTTCACTTCAATGGCTTCCTCCTCTCAAAAATCCCTTCTTCAAGTTGTGTTTTTGGGTCTATTTATATCTTTTAGACAAACCCTAAACGTGTAGGAGACTTCTATTCCAACCGGAAACAATTAAACTCTTTAAAAATCAGAATTGACTGGACATCGGGACCCAGGCATTTGGGCTCAAACGCCCCCTTAAAGCCAGGGCAGGCCTGTCGTTAGGGCCCAAACGCCACCCTAACGCCAGGGTCAGCCTGGCTCTAGGGGACAAATGCCCCACTAACGCCAGGGACAGCCTGACTTTAGGGGCCAAACTCCTGGCTAACCCCCGGGTGTTTCCTTTTTGACTCTTAAGCGAATTTCTGATGTATTTGCATCCATTTAGCTCGGTTTCCATCTCCAATTCACCTACACATGAAATTAACTCCATTATGCACATACAAAGTGTATTTTTATCATTAGCGCACATAAAATGTAAGTCATATAACATGTTAAACCATGAATTCTAGCCACACATCAATACCCCACACTTAAACATTTGCTCGTCCTCGAGCAATCAAACTACACTCATGTACACAACTTATTAAACAAATCCCTTAACACGTTATACCAAGCATATTTAAAACCGTTCAAGCACAAAGGTGTGACATCCTCGCCCCAATAATCGACTCACAAATACCATGCTTTATTCACAATCCACTCACTACTCTAACATAGAGGTCAACAACATTACCTTTCCTTCATGAATCATGTGCCCTCGCCAAATTCAAGAGTTAGTTCCACACAATGAAATTTAAGAACATAGGAACTTAAGATAGAAAGAATGCACTCACTCTCAGAAATAACATTCATATGCCACAAAAGATGCACCATAGGCTTGCCCGTAGTGTANCTTTATTTTGTTGTAATGTAGGCTGCGGGACGGGTAGGATACATTTGGATATAAGAGAGACTCCACCTCCCTAAGCACATTAATACATATACTTTCGCCTTCAACCTCAAACTTATATTAAGCCAACTCCACCTTCACATCAATGTTAATACCCCATACTTCTTTAAACACAATTACATCAAGAGTCACCACATATATTTTTCTGTCACAACAATACAACTATTTATTTATTTTTTTCTTTTTCTCTTTTTTTTTCAAGTGACTCTTACTTTTTCAAAACAGTGCACCTTTCTCCTTATTTCAATTATTCCCCTAAAAAATTAACCTACCAACCTAAACTTTAACTTTTCCATATTTCATCACATTTCCAGTGCTTACGAGAGGTGACAAGGTTCAAATATATGATCGATTCAAACAAAGGGGCATGGCTTGTAATGTGGTTGCCAAAGAAACAGGATTATAGGCTCAACGGGGTTAACTCTGATACATAACAATTAGGTGGGTAAAATATATATATATATCTGGCTCAACAAAGAAATTCCTATATCACTTCCAAGACCGAACAAAACTTTTATTTCTCTTTGCACACACACGGGGCAAGTTCTAGACATCAAATGCAATGCAAAGAATAACATACAAATCTCACACACACTTGGCACATAATTCACTCAGGATTGGATCTATCACGACACTCCATTCAAAGTAGTTAAGCAAATCTTAAGAATTCCTAATTTAAGGTATTTATCCCGGAGTCAAAAAATTGAGCCTAAGCGTCACAACCAAAGTACTGTCTATTCTCAAGGCATTAGCACGTTTCGAGATATTGCTACTATTAATACCTTAACCATGTGACTCCTACTCTTAAAAATTTAAAATTACCTACACCCGGTTCAATTAAAAGCCCTTGGAAAAGAACCGTGGTCCAAAGAAAAACCGAGGGGGAATTACTACACTACCTAAAAACAAAAATCTTTTTGGTATTTTCTTTAGACTTACTTCCTTCAAGAAAACTATCTAGGAGATCCATCGTCAGGAAGAGTCCACATATTTCTAATTAAATTTCTCTGTTGTGTTCTACTAAAAAAAAACCTTACCAACAAGAAAAGCTACAACTAGGTTCAAGAAACTCCCTGATCCACGTAGCGTCGACATCCTTTCCATTAGTTTTTACTTTCCATGCTCCTTCGAGCAAATGCTTTAATCACTTTATGCCTCCACTTTGAACTTATAAATTGGATCCCAAGTTTTGAATCTGCTCTATGATCATGCTCCTGGGGTGGTGGAACAAATCTGCCTTGCCCAATAAAACAATGTAGTAATCTGCGCTTCTTGGCCTTTCGACGAAATGTGTACTACCTACTTTCTGGAAGGAAGAATTCCAGAATGTAGGCATCTTGTTCTTTATCCCTCAACTCATCAGGTGGTTCGGATAAATCTATTTTCATATCATCATCCCAACACAATGTGAAAAAATAGTTGGAGTGTGTACCAACATCCTCCACACTAACGACACTAGATTCAACAAAGTATGTATCCCCGATGTCATTGGTTAACTCTAGTATCTTTTCTACCACATCAGCATCCTCCGATTTCAGTTCCAACTTGGGTGGTTCTTCAATAGATGTCCTGGCCGGCGGGTTCTCTCTTTCCTCTACGTATACTGACTCAAACTCGAGAGCCTTTGGCCATACCCCATTTTCCTCGAGTGCTAACACCCAATCTGCCAGTTCTTCACCGTTCATATCATCTAGATTCATCAAACATTCATCCAAAGGGTCCCCAACAGTCCGAGATGCATCATCTTTTCCTGAGATCACATTCACAACATCAATAAGAGAGCAGTTGGCAAACTCACTAGGTCGCCTCATAGACTTCTGCACGTTGAAAGTGATTTCTTCATCATTGAGCCTCATTTTAAGTTCACCAGTCTCACAATCGATAAGAGCTATACATGTGGCAAAAAATGGCCTTCCCAATATTATGGGAATTTCTTCATCCACTTTGCAGTCTAATATCACAAAATCAGCAGGAAATACAAACTTCCCCACTTGCACCAATACATCATCCAGAATACCCGACGGTCTCTTCGCTGTCCTATCAGCAAGTTGTAGCAGCATGGAGGTGGGCCTGGCTCTACCAATCCCCAGTCTTTCATATATGGCCAGCGGCATCAGATTAATGCTGGCCCCCAAGTCACGTAGAGCTTTGGTGAAAGCTAAGTTGCCAATGGTACAAGGAATTGTAAAACTCCCTGGGTCAGACAACTTTTCAGTAATAGGGCGCGTCACCACCTCACTACAAGTCTGATTAAGGGTGACAGTAGCCAGATCTTGGAAGTCAACTTTTTTGGACATCAAGTCCTTCATCATTTTAGCATAACCAGCCATTTCCTTCAACGCATCAATAAATGGGATATTTACCTGTATTTGTTTTAGCATGTCCAAGAACTTTTTGTACTGTTCATCCTTTTGGTATTTGGCCAGCCTCTGAGGGAATGGAGCCTTCTTTCTCAGCCACCACCTCAACTACCGGCTTCTGGGCTATCTCCACTTCTTTTTTAGTCTCACTCTGTGCACTGGGTTCTCCTTCAGTAGGTTGCACTGTTACCTTGGTCAAGTTTGTTGAATCATCAAGTTCAATCGGCATGGGTACCAGTGTCTCGACCTGTGTGCTTTCACGATCTCTCTCCAGTTCCAAGTTTAAGTCTCTGCCACTGCGGAGAGTCACTGCCATCAGTTGCCTTGGGCCCTAGTCCATAGGGTTTACCTGAGTATCTGCAAGTAAAGTTCCATGAGGACGATTGTTCACTGCCATAGATATCTGGCCCAACTGTACTTCAATATTTTTAATAGATGCATCATGTGCATCTACTCTCTCACTGATTTTGGCATTTGACCCAATAACCTGCTGCATCATATCTTCTAACCTGGAAAACCCATCTTCTTGCTTTCCCCCTGATTGATGCTGAGGAGGGTAGTATGATTGTTGTTGATTCTGATGGTTAGAACCTTGTGGCCTCTGATACGGTGTTGCATTACCTTGTTGTCCCCTGACACCCATATTTCCACTGTTCTGCTATTGGTGGGGTGGTCTATATGGTTGAACTTGCTAACCCCAGTTCTGCCCCCTTGTCTCTGGCTTCCATAATTCGACACATAATTCATATTTTCTGGATAAGGAGGGTGATGACATTCTGCATTCCAGTGATTACCAAGTAGTTGACTAACGCAATATGTGCATAAGCCCCCATTGGTTGTGTCTACGATGTGTACCTGATACTTTTGTCCTGATTCTTTCACCTTCTTAGTAAGTATACTCATATGTGTTATCAAGGTGGCCACGTTCTCTACAATAGAATTAGATGGATCGAATGGCACTGAGTGAACTACAAGAGTAATGGGTGCATTCCTTGTTGTCCATCCTGAATTCTGTGCCATTTTATCAAGTAAGATTTGACTTTCTCTCCACGTTTTGCTCAAGAATGCTCCACCAGCCGAAGCATCAACATTTGCTTTAACAGTATCAGCCAAACCCATATAAAAATGCTGCCCCAACATTTGCTCTGGAATACCATGATGTGGACAGATAACCAGCATCCCCTTAAATCGTTCCCATGTCTCTTGCAGTGTTTCAACTGGTTTCTGTCTGAAGCTCAAGATTTCATCAATTTGTTGAGCAGTCTTGTTGGGTGGATGAAACTTGTTCACGAATTGTTTGACTAACTCCTCCCATGTGGTAATGGAATTGATGGGGAGTGAGTTTAGCCAAGTCTGGGCAGCGCCAGTCACTGAGAATGGAAACAACAACAGTTTTATTGCCTCCTGAGTGACGTTTGGCTGCCTCTGTGTTTTGCAAATTGACAGGAAGTTTTTCAAATGCTGCTGGGGGTCTTCGATGTATGACCCTGAGAATAGTCCCTTGTTCTGCAATAAGTGCAGAATATTGTTTGTTATCTGGAAGGACTCGGCCTGTATCTGAGGGACCAGTATCACAGTAGCCAAATTCTCAGTTGTGGGTTGTGCGCAGTCATATAAGGAAGCCTCTGCCCCTATTTGAGCGACTGGGTCTACCACATCATCCCCATTACTGTTCTGGCTGTGTGGATCTTCCATGTTGGTTTCAATTTGTTCAATTTGTGGTTGATGTTTGATTTTCCTGTTGGTCCGGTTTAGGGCCTTGAAAACTTTCTCGGGGTCTGATAAGGCTTCAACTACTTCACCAGTACTCGATGAGTTTTTAGGCATGCACCTGCAACACGTTAGCAAACGTTAAACTTTCAATGCAAAAACAAAAATTTATGGAAAATTGACTATATTTTAGAATTTTGTATTTCTTCCAACTCAATTGATAATACCTATAAGTCCCTGGCAACGGCGCAAAATTTGATCATGCTCAACTATATCTTATAAAAGACTAAACGGGCGTTGCAAATATAATCCAGGGTATTATGCCCTGAGTCAATCCCACAGGAAATTTACGTATCAATCAAGTCTTTAGAATATGCAACTTTTACTCAATTAATTCTCTCAAGACGTTTTAATATAAATTGGTGATGTTTTACTAATTCTTCTGACAATAATAATAACTAAAAATTACTAACAATGTGTTGTAAACAATTATGATAAAGGTCTAAGGTTATGGTTTCCCCCGTTGGTGAACTTCCTTCTCGGAGACTTCTTATAGTTTGATTAGTTGCCTCTATCAATCATGAACACTCTATCTACCAGAAATATCTCTCAAGTTATTATGATAATTTACTAGACGCACTCTCTCAAGTTGCGCTAGCTAGATTGCATTACAGTTCACTTTAGATTGCATCCGAAGTATAGTTATTTCTAATCCAACTTCTAAACCCTCGGTTATGACTTTCGTCTATACTCCGGGAGTGATGTTGTTCAAACAACTACCTAAATATGCACTCTCTCTCAAGTAGATACATAATAAATAGGAACAGCTAATTGAGGGCCCTTTCAATAACCTACAACAAGAACGTAGTTGAACAAATAGAGATTAATCAACCAATCAAAACTATATTAATAACACAATACGTTCATCCCCCAACGGGTTCTACCAAAACCCTAGATTAAGAAACTTAGCTACTTATATTCATAAGAATCAATTCTAAAATAACTTGCATAATTGAACTACAAAATAATAATTAAAAGCTATAAAAATCAATGTTTGCTTCATTCAGTAATAATCCACAGGTTTTTCTTCACTTCAATGGCTTCCTCCTCTCGAAAATCCCTTCTTCAAGTTGTGTTTTGGGGTCTATTTATATGTTTAGGACAAACCCTAAACGTGTATGAGACTTCTATTCCAACCGGAAAACACTTAAACTCTTTAAAACTCAGAATTGACTGGACATCGGGACTAAGGTGTTTAGGCTCAAACGCCCCCTTAAAGCCAGGGCAGGCCTGATGTTAGGTTCCAAACGCCCCCCTAACGCCAGGGTCATCCTGGCTTTAGGGGCCAAACGCCCCACTAACGCCTGGGACAGCCTGTCTTTAGGGGCCAAAGGCCTGGCTAACGCCCGGGTGTTTCCTTTTCGACTCTTAAGCTTATTTTTGATGTATTTGCATCCATTTAGCTCGGTTTCCATCTCCAATTCACCTACACATGAAATAAACTCCATTATGCACGTACAAAGTATATTTTCATCATTAACGCACATAAAATGTAAGGCATATAACATGTTAAACCATGAATTCTAGCCACGCATCAGAAACGCCATAAGATGGATGACCAAGTTCAAAATCCTCACTCTGATTTAGTCTTTGATATGAAATATTTCCAATATGTTAACAACTAACTTTTTGGACAAAACCAAGCATATAAGCAAACATATACCGTAAAAAGTAGGCAGAGGATGGACTATTCAGATGTTTCTCTTTTTTTTTCCATTCCATCTGTTTATGATCGAATTTGATTTCATATCCTAATCATATTTATTTTCCATTTAAAACACAACCATTTTTCCTTAACATTCCTGTGACGACCCAAAGGGGTCATCACCTATTTTATTACCCATTCCATACTTTCAACGCCTTGAAAACCTCATCTATAGTTGCCTCGATTTGCATGCACAATCCGAGCGCATAGCCGGATAGCTTAAATATGAAATTCAGTGAAAAATGCTATGATTTGATATTAAAATAAATAAATTTGACCTCGGTCAACATTTTGGGTAAACACACCTGGACTCATGATTTGACGGTCCCAGAGGGTCCGTAGGAAAATATGGGAGTTGGGTGTATGCCCAGAATCAAATTCCGAGGTCCCAAGCCCGAGAAATGAATTTTTGAGTAAAATTATTTTTTGAAAATATTTATGGAAATTGAAAATGAAATCTTATTAGAAAGTAGTGGTATCGGGCCCGTATTTTGGTTCCGGTGCCCGGTACAGGTCTTATATATGGTTTAAGCACTTTCTGTAAAGTTTGGTTGAAATCGGATTTCGTTTGACGGGTTTCGGACTTAAAATGGAAAATTTGATATTTTATGAAATTTGATAGAATTCATGGATTTTGAGGCTTAGTTCGATGTATTATTGTTGTTTTGGCGATTTGATCTCACGGACAAGTTCGTAGGATGTTATGTGAGTTATCTGTGAAATTTGGTATCATTCCGAGTTATATAGGTCAGTTTGGCACGTTGTTAGCGAAGTTTAGAAAATTTAAATTCTTAAGTTTGGTTCTTGAGGTTAGGGGGTGTGATTTTGAGTTTTAGCATCATTTTGAGTGTTCCAAAGGCTCGAGTGAGTCCGTAATATGATTTGGGACTCGGTGGTATATTCGAACTAGGGCTCGGGTGGGCCCAAGTGCCTTCCGGGGACCTAACGGGGCTAAAAACTAGCAAACAAAGCTGTTGTTGCACCTGCTGTAGTGTGACCGCATGTGCGGTTGCGAGCATCGTAGGTGCGAGACAACATGTGCGATTCTAGGCATCGCAGGTGCGATCACCAATGGCCTGGCTAGTTATCGCAGGTGCGAGACCGCAGGTGTGGTCTCCACTTCGTAGGTGCGATCCCAGACCCCTAGCTCAATTTCGTAGGTGCGAGATTCCTCTAGCAAGTGCGAGGTCGCATGTGCGGTCCCCAGAGCCGTAGGTGCGAGGTCACCGTTCAGGCATGCATCCTAGCCTAATTAACTACATAAACTAGTGCAAAAATTCAAGAAAGTGGGTAGTAACCTAGAACTTGTGAGCACTTGAGAATTGTCTGTGATTTGGCAATGAAATCAAGTAAAAATCGTATATTAATGATCCTTAGGCTTTGGGTGAGTGTTCCCATTCGTGAATTACAAGAATTCGAGCGAGCGGGCCCGGGGTCGAATTCTATTATTTTGGAAGAATGCATGAAAATGGGTAATTAGCCTATGTAATTGAATTATTGAATCCTTATTGATATTCTCGAGTTGATTATGCCTAGATAGTTCCATTCTGGAGTTGAATTCTAAAGGGCAGGCGGTGCTATAGGGTTGATTGCTATATTTTGGGACCCGAGGTAAGTGTTTGGTCTAACCTTAGCTTGAGGGAATAGGAGTTGTGTCTTGTTTGCTACTTTCTAATTGTAGGGTACGATGTAAAACGAATGATGAAGGAATATGAGATAATTACATCCTTTGGAGTATTGGCTCAAGTGATAGAATAAATCATGGAAATGAAATTGAAAGAAAGAGAAAGAGTTATTGAAATATACCCTTGTCGGGTCATCGTTGTATTGTTCCCTTGCCGGGATTTAATTGTTTGATATTGAGGTAATAGGAGTTATGTCTTGTTTGCACTAGGTTACTTAGGTCTCACAACTCACAGAAACTTGGTAGAGTCTGAGGGATCGGTATGAAGACGTCTGTATTTATCCCCCATAGGTTGCAAAGTTATGATGACTCCATATTTATTTTCTTCTCTATCGTACGCTATGAATTCTGACTACTGATTGAGTTTCTATTCTATTCTCTCGCAGAGGGCGAGGACGCGTGCTTCCCTTGGTTCTGCTCAACAACCTGACACTCCTGCTATAACTCCTACTCGAGGTCGAGGGTGAGGCCGTGCTAGAGGCCGAGGCCAGGGCCGGCCTCAGCCTAGAGCAGCAGCCCCAATGGAGGACCCTCAGGTCGAGCCTAACGAGGAGGTCCCAGTTCCGATAGTCCCAGTTGGACCAGCTCAGGTCCCAGAGGGGTTCATATCTACCTCAGTGCTTCAGGACGCCCTTGTACGTCTAGTCGGACTCATGGAGAGTGTAGCACAGGCCGGTCTTCTTTCTACAGCAACATCGATCACTCAGGCTGGGGGAGGTGCCCAGACTCCTGTCGCCCGCGTGCCAGAGCAGCTAGCTCCACAGTTTCAGACTCCGACACCTCAGCCAGCTTGAGTAGCTCAGACGGGTATTGTAGGACTGGTAGCAGAGGGAGCAGCTATGTCAGCAAATGTTTTGTGGAGACTTGACAGGTTCACTAAGTTATTCACTGCCACTTTTACTAGTTCACCATCAGAGGACCCCCAGGATTATTTGGACAACTGCCATGAGGTTCTTCGGAACATGGGCATAGTGGAGTCCAACGGAGATGACTTCGCTACTTTTCATTTATCTGGCGCAGCCAAGAGTTGGTGGAGAGACGCTTAGCCAGACCAGCTGGGTCTGCACCTTTGACTTGGACTTAGTTCTCATAGGTATTTTTGGGGAAGTTCCTTCCCATTACTCAGAGAGAGGACCTTCGGAGGCAGTTTGAGCGTCTCCAGCATGGATCTATGTCACTCACTCAGTACGAGACCAGGTTTACCACTCTAGCCCGACATGCTCTTATGATACTTACACTGATTGGGAGAGGGTTCGGAGATTTATTGAGGGATTGGCCTGGTTTATCAGACTTCAGATGTCTAGAGAGTTAGGTATAGATATATCGTTCCAGGATGCGGCCAATGTGGCCAGGAGGATTGAGATGATTATGTCACAGGGTAGTGGTCAGGGGGTTGACAAGAGGCCCCGTCATTTTGGTCGTTTCAGTGGAGCCTCATCTGGGGGTAGGGATTCTTCAGGCAGAGGTCATCCTCCCAGACCCTTCCAGTCAGCTCTCCAGGTTTCCCATGGTACTTCAGGTGGTCGTGGTTATCAGACACACTATTCTAATCAGCAGCTTTACTGTGCGCCACTAGCTCCCATTAGTGCACCGCCACATCAGAGTTTCTGAGGTGTTCATTCAGGTCTACAGGTCAGACTCAGTTGCCTCAGCAGTCGAGGTCTTGTCAGACTTGTGACGATCCGAGTCACCTTGCCCGATTTTTCCCTCGGGCAGCAGGTAGTTCGCAACATCAGGGTTCCCGTGCCATGGTACAGGCACCAGGTGTTCCACAGCCTGCCCTGCCAGCCAGGGGTGGGGGTAGAGGTGCTAGAGGGGGAGGTAGAGGTCATAGAGGTGGAGCTCAGGCCGCCAGAGGTGGAGGCGAGCAAGCAGCCGGCCGTCCCCGAGATGTGGTTCAGGTTGGTGGGGCCCAGCCCCGATGTTATGCTCTTCCAGCCTGGCCGGAGGCTGAATCTTCAGATGCAATCATTACAAGTACTATTCGGCTTTGTGACAGACATGCTTCAGTACTATTTGATCCAGGGACTACATATTCGTATGTGTCCTCTTATTTTGCACCATACCTGGACATGCTTAGTGATCCACTGAGTGTTCCTGTTTATGTATCTACACCGGTGGGTTATTCTATCATGGTAGATCGAGTCCATCGTTCTTTTGTTATGGTGATTGGGGTTTTTGAGACTCGTGTTGATTTGTTTCTTTTAGGTATGGTCGACTTTGATGTTATATTGGGGATGGACTGGTTATCCCAATATCATTCTATCTTGGATTGCCATGCCACGAAGGTGACCTTATCCTTACTGGATTTTCCCCGTTTAGAGTGGAGAGGGACTCTTGGTCATTCTACCCGCAGTGTTATTTTATACGTGAAGGCTCGGCGTATGGTCGAGAAGGGGTATTTGTCTTATTTGGCTTATGTGCGCGATTCCAGTGTTGAGGTTCCCTCTATTGATTCTGTACCTATGGTTCGTGAGTTTTCTGAGGTCTTCCATTCAGACCTGTCAGGGATGCCACCCGACAGGGACATTGATTTCTGCATTGATATAGCTCTGGGCACCCAGCCCATTTTTATTCCGTTGTATCGCATGGCCCCGCCAGAGTTGAAAGAGTTGAAGGAACAGTTGCAGGATTTGCTTTGGAAGGGTTTTATTAGGCCCAGCGTTTCTCCTTGGGGTGCTCCAGTGTTGTTTGTGAAGAAAAATGATGGTTGAGGATGTGCATTGATTACCGGCAATTGAACAATGTTACAATCAAGAATAAGTATCCATTACCGATGATTGATAATTTTTCGATCAACTTCAGGGTGCCAAGGTATTTTCAAAGATAGACTTGAGATCTGGCTACCATCAGTTAAGGATTAGGGCATTTGATGTCCCTAAGACAGTTTTCCGCACTCGGTACGGGCATTACGAGTTTTTGGTCATGTCGTTTGGGTTGACAAATGCCCCAGCACCTTTTATGGATTTGATGAACCGAGTGTTAGGCCCTTATTTGGACTCATTCGTGATAATCTTAATTGATGCTATATTGATATACTCCCTCAGCCAGGAGGACACGAGCAGCATCTCAGAGTGGTTCTTCAGACTCTGAAGGATAGTCAGCTATATGCAAAGTTTCCGAAGTGTGAGTTCTGGTTGAGTTCAGTTGCATTCCTGGGTCATGTCGTATCAGCAGAGGGTATTCAGGTTGACTCGAAGAAGATTGAGGCAGTCAAGAATTGGCCTAGACCAGCATCAGCTACAAAGATTCGAAGTTTCTTGGGATTGGAAGGCAATTATCGTCGGTTCGTGGAGGGGTTATCATCTATTGCAGTCCCGATGACCAAGTCAACCCATGAGGGTGCCCAGTTAAGATGGTCAGATGAATGTGAGGCGAGGTTTCAGAGGCTCAAGACAGCTCTGACTATGGCACCGATATTGGTTTTTCCCACAGGTTCAGGGCCTTATATAGTCTATTGCGATGCTTCCCGTATTGGGCTTGGTGCAATGTTGATGCAGGATGGCAAGGTCATTGATTATGCTTCGAGGCAGTTTAATATTCATGAGAAGAACTATCCAGTGCATGATTTGGAGTTGGCGGCCATTGTTCGCGCATTGAAGATTTGGAGGCACTATCTTTATGGCGTGGCGTGTGAGGTGTTCACGGATCATAAGAGTCTTCAGTGCTTGTTCAAGAAAAAAAGAGTTGAATTTGAGGCAGAGGAGGTGGTTGGAGTTGTTGAAGGATTATGATATTACCATCTTATATCACCCGGGGAAGGCTAATGTGGTCGCCGATGATTTGAGTAGGAAGTCTGCTAGCATGGGCAGTCTTGCTTTTATTCCGGTCATCCAGAGGCCGCTTTCTTTGGATGTTCAGGCTTTGGCCAATCGATTTGTGAGGTTGGATATTTCTGAACCTAGTTGAGTGTTGGCTTGTACGGTCGCTCGTTCTTCATTATTTGAGCGTATCCGTGATCGGCAATTTGATGATCCCCATTTGTGTGTCCTTAAAGAAATGGTGCAGCGCGGAGGCGCCAAGCAGGTGACCTTAGATGATGATGGTGTTTTGAGATTGCAGGGGCGAGTTTGTGTGCCCAATGTTGATGGGATTCGAGAGTTGATTTTAGAGGAGGCCCATAGTTCTCGGTACTCTATTCAACCGGGCGCCGCGAATATGTATCAGGATTTGCAGCAGCATTATTGGTGGTGTAGAATGAAGAAGGATATTGTGGCATATGTGGCGCGATGTTTGAATTGGCAATAGGTTAAGCATGAACATCAGAGGCCTGGTTGTTTATTTCAGATGATTGAGCTTCCCGAGTGGAAGTGGGAGAGGATCACTATGGACTTCATTACCGGACTTCCGTTGACCCAGAAGAAGTTCGATGCAGTTTGGGTAATTGTTGATAGGCTGACCAAGTCAGTGCATTTCATTCGTGTGGAAATCTCCTTTTCATCCGAGAGATTAGCTGAGATCCATATCCAGGAGATTGTCCGCCTTCCTGGTGTGCTGATATCTATCATTTCGTACCGGGGCGCACAGTTTACCTCGCGTTTCTGGAGGGCAGTTCAATGAGAGTTAGGCACCCAGGTGGAGTTGAGCACATCATTTCATCCTCAGACGGATGAACAGTCCGATCGGACTATTCAGATATTGGAGGATATGCTCCGAGCTTGTGTTATTGACTTTAGAGGATTATGGGATCAGTTCTTGCCTTTAGCCGGAAGAGGCTCGGTTGTTGGGTACAGATTTGGTTCAGGAGGCCTTGGAAAAGTTCAGGATCATTCAGGATAGGCTTCGTACAGCTCAGTCCAAGAACAAGAGTTATGCAGATCGCAAGGTTCGAGATGTGGCTTTCATGGTTGGTGAGCGAGTATTGCTCCGAGTGTCGCCTATGAAGGGCGTGATGAGATTTGGGAAGAAGGTCAAGCTTGGACCTAGGTTCATTGGTCCGTTTGAGGTTCTTGATCGAGTAGGAGAGGTGGCTTATATATTTGCATTGCCGCGTAGCTGATCAGCGGTACATCCATTTTTTCATGTGTCCATGCTTCGGAGGTATCACGGCGATCCAGCCCACGTGTTAGATTTCACCATTGTCCAGTTGGACAAGGACTTATATTATGAGGACGAGCCGGTAGATATTCTAGACCGGCAGGTTCGTCAGTTGAGATCCAAAGGTTTCCCTTCTGTTCGTGTTCAGTGGAGAGGTCAGCCTCCTGAGGCATCGACCTCGGAGTCCGATTCCGATATGCGGAGCCATTACCCTCATTTATTTCCCGACTCAGGTACTTCCTTCTTCTATCTGTTCGAGGAAGAACTGTTGTTTTAGAGGTGGAGAATATGACGACCCAAAGGGGTCATCTCCTATTTTATTATCCATTATGTACTTTCGAGGCCTTGAAAAACTCATTTGTAGTTGCATCGATTTGCATGCGCACTCCGGGCGCGTAGCCGGACAGCTTAAATATGAAATTCTGTGAAAAATGCTAAGATTTGGTATTAAAATGAATAAATTGGTATTAAGCACTTCTCATAAATTTTGGTTGAAATGGGATTTCGTTTGACGGGTTTCAGACTTAAAATGGAAAATTTGATGTTTTATGAAATTTGATAGAATTCATGGATTTTGAGGCTTAATTCGATGTATATCATGTTGTTTTGGCGATTTGATCGCATGGACAAGTTCGTAGGTTGTTATGTGAGTTATCTGTGAAAGTTGGTATCATTCCGAGTTGTATAGATCAGTTCGGCACGTTGTTAGCGAAGTTTAGAAGATTTAAATTCCTAAGTTTGGTTCTTGAGGTTTGGGGGTGTGATTTCGAGTTTTAGCATCGTTTTGAGTGTTCCAAAGGCTCGAGTGAGTCCGTAATATGAGTTGGGACTCGTTGGTATATTCGGACTAGGGCTCGGGTGGGCCCAGGTACAGATCATTTCTCGCAGGTGCGAGACCGCAGGTGTGGTCTCCACTTCGCAGGTGCGATCCCAGACCCCCTAGCCAATTCCGTAGGTGCGAGATTCCTCTCGCAAGTGCGAGGTCGCAGGTGCGGTCCCCAGAGCCGTAGGTGCGAGATCATTGTTCAGGCAGTGAGTTTTAAATACGGGTTTTAAACCCATTTTTCTCATTTTCCATCTTCTTCCTTAGATGATTTACTCCATTTTTAAGAGCTTTCATCCAGGTCATATAAGGTAAGTGAACTCTACCCGGAAATTTGTTTCATGCATGCATCCTAGCCTAATTAACTACATAAACTAGTGTAAAAATTCAAAAAAGTGGGTAGTAACCTAGAACTTTTGAGCACTTGAGTATTTTCTGTGATTTGGACATGAAATCAAGTAAAAATTGTATATTAATGATCCTTAGGCTTTGGGTAAGTGTTCCCTTCGAGAATTACAAGAATCCGAGAGAGCGGGCCTCGGGTCGAATTTTGTTATTTTGGAAGAATGCATGGAAATGGGTAATTAGGCTATGTAATTGAATTATTGAATCCGTATTGATATATTCGAGTTGATTATGCCTAGATAATTCCATTACGGAGTTGAATTCTAAAGTAAAGGCGGTGCTAGAGGGTTGATTGTTATATTTTGGGACACGAGGTAAGTGTTTGGTCTAACCTTAGCTTGAGGAAAGAGGAGTTTAGTCTTGTTTGCTACTTGATAATTGTAGGGTGTATTGGCATGGTGATGTGTATCTATACATTGGTGTCTAGCATGACCGTGAGTCTTATTATTGTGAATATTCCGATTTTGTTGTAACTTCCATGCTTAATTGATGATTTCTATGTGTTGTAAAGAGCATGTGAAGGGAATTGTGATTTTTGAACTTCGAGGAGCATTGGCTCAAATTGTAACATGAATGGTGAAGAGATATGAGATAATTACATCTTTGGAGTATTGGCTCAAATCGTGAAACGAATGATGAAGAAATATGAGATATTACATCTTTTTGAGCATTGGCTCAAATTGTAACATGAATGGTGAAGAGATATGAGATAATTACATCTTTGGAGTATTGGCTCAAATCGTGAAACGAATGATGAAGAAATATGAGATATTACATCTTTTTGAGCATTGGCTCAAATTGTAAAACGAATGATGAAGGAATATGAGATAATTACATCTTTGGAGTATTGGCTCAAATCGTGAAACGAATGATGAAGAAATATGAGATATTACA
The DNA here is from genome assembly GCA_005239505.1 of Nicotiana paniculata. Taxonomy (NCBI): domain Eukaryota; kingdom Viridiplantae; phylum Streptophyta; class Magnoliopsida; order Solanales; family Solanaceae; genus Nicotiana; species Nicotiana paniculata. The sequence continues at coordinate 16,920 of ML352924.1, forward strand.
TCTTTTTGAGCATTGGCTCAAATTGTAAAACGAATGATGAAGGAATATGAGATAATTACATCCTTTGGATAATTTCCTCAAGTGATAGAATAAATCATGGAAATGAAAGTGAAAGAAAGAGAAAGAGTTATTGAAATATACCCTTGCGAGGTCATCGTTGTATTGTTCCCTTGCCGGGATTTAATTGTTTGATATTGTCGCCCTTGTTGGGATGTTGAGATTACTATTATTGTTCCCTTGCCGGGACTCCTATTTCTATTATGTTTACTCCCTTGCCCCTTTTTTGTGATTGTTGTTGGGTGAGGAAGAGTGTTAAAGCAAGAAGGGTGATGTTGTGCATTTGTTTTGGTGAGTATGAGAGTAAAGAACAAAGGGTGATGCCGTGCACTTGTCTTGGTGAGAACGAGAGTAAAGCACGAAGGGTGATGCTGTGCATTGTTTGATTTTGTCTCCCTTGCTGGGATGTTGAGATTACTGTTATTGTTCCCTTGCCGGGATTCCTTTTTCTATTATGTTTACTTCCTTGCCCATTGTTTGTGATTGCTGTTTGGATGAGGAAGAGTGTTAAAGCACGAAGGGTGATGACGTGCATTGTTCGCTATTGTGAGAAAGAGTGTAAATCATGAAGGTTGATGCTGTGCCGTATGATGTACCATTCCGTACCGATATTCATTGATTATACTTTGAGGAAAGAGAGTAAAAGCACGAAGGGTGATGTCGTGCCATGATTTACATTGACTACATTGTACATTGCATAGTGAGGACGAGAGTAAAAGCACGAAGGGTGATGCCGTGCCATGATTTACATTGATTTCATTTTACACTGCATAGTGAGGACGAGAGTAAAAGAACGAAGGGTGATGTCGTGCAAGCTAGTGATTTCTTGTCCTTATTGATATTCTGACCTTGTTGTTCCTTTCTTTGTTAAGATTTCTTATATGAAACTGTTATCTCCCCACATCATGTTCCCCTTCCCTTATTAATGGATTACTTCCTGTATTTCTCTTCCATCGTTTATATATATATATATATATATATATATATTCGAACCGCACAGGTACATTTGGTTGTCGTGTCTTAGGGTCGGTTGTAATGATGCTACACCTGCACTTCTTTATGGTGTGCAGATTACGCAGCCGGACCCAGAGGGCATCATTAGTGGGAGTGTCTTCCAGCTTATCCTAGAGGCTTCAAGGTATACCCGCTGGCGTTCGTGGGACTTGGCGTCTCTTCCATCTTTCTGTCTTCACTTCTGTCTTGTTTTTCCTCTAGTTTAATAGACAGTCATGTATTTCCTTTCAGACTTTGTATTTAGCACTCTTATAGACAATTCTTGAGTTTGTGACTCCAGGTTTTGGGAAAATTATGCGTCAATGTATTATGTTGTCTTTACTTAGTTTGAAAACCATATTTATTTATTTCCACTGTTAAGTTGTGAACTGGTTGTAGCTTATTTTGTTAAATCGATGTTAATATGCCATTTTATCTATACACGTTGGCTTATCTAGCGTGTTCAACGTTAGACGCCATCATGGCCCGATGGTGGAATTTCGGGGCGTGACAATTCCAGACTATGCACAAAGAGTTCATTGTAATAAATAAGAATACCAACTTACTGCTAAAGCTCAAGTCAAATCGTTTTTCAATTACAAGTATCTCTAACTCTTATTGTATATCACTTAGATCAATCAACATATTATCCTTAACTGCTAAGAGTAGAACCTTTTATGTAATAACATTATGTTTACGTATCGTTACTTGGATCATGCCAAAAGAAAGAAGGAATAACCTTAACATACCTGGAGTAGGAAAAAATACGTATGATATTCTTGGAAAAGGTTCCACCAGATAACGTAAGGAGCACTTAGTTAAGAACTACAACATTCTCATACCCAGAGGTATGAACAGGTTTCTAAGTCCTAAGATTTCATAAACCAAAAATAAGACACCTAAAGTAACGGATAGACCCACTTACAAGACAAGAAACATATGAAGTGAATATACAAAATCATATGTGTTTGAAAACATGGTTAAAGATAATAAATAGTGACAAGAATTTTGTTATTGAGCCATTGGGTAACCATCCATTTAAGAACATGCCATTACTTGACACCCATCCAAAATGACTAAGAGTCATTTTGTTAGGAATTGGCTTGCTTCCACGTGGGGGTGGGGGGATGTTAGTTTTTATCCTAGCTTATTAGTTAATTAGGTAATGTCCTGTTACCTGGTAATTAACCAGTTACCCGCATAATTAAGAATTGTCTTAAATTACTTAAAATCAAACTCATGTGTACACTTTATATAACTTACTATCACGGTCATGTGGTACCATAATAAATAAATATATACACTATAATTTCATTTAAACATCCATGTAAAAAAAAATATATATATATATATATATATATATATTCAGAACTTCTAATTGTCCTAATCTCATATAAAGAATAAAAACTTTCGTATATTTAATTCTTAAAATGATAAAACGATAACCTTCTTTTCTTGTGAGAAAATAATCTCTATCTTTAAAACAGAGAAAGTTGAAAACAACTAATGTACAACTTTTTTTTTTTAAGCAATCCACTAGGCAGGGCCTAGGGCTAGTTTTATTAATACTAAAAAGCGAAAAAATAACCATATGGGAAGAGTACAAATAAGGGGGACAATAGCACCAGTAATGTTGCCTCTATGCCTTGGCTATATGATCACTCCTCTGCGCCTCACAATGCCCTTACGGCAACCTCATGTAGAGGATTCATGGTGTAGATGCCGGCAATGTCTCACGAGGGCATATAATCTCATAGCCATTTGGATGTTTTTCCAAAGGCATAGGGCTAGAGCAACACAAACTGGGCTAAACCTTACCTTACTAATCCTATAGAGGCAAATAAAAAGCCTCACTTGTCTAATGTACAACTTGACTAACTTGTCGACGGAAATTTTTATTATAATTTCCGAGCCAATTGCATCTTTAGGAAGAGAATAAAATAAGACCACATCATGACTAAATTACTGATTCCTCCACTTTATTCAAACAGTGCTTTCATGCTTATCTTCGTTGATTTAAAGTTCAGTAGAATTGAGCTCTACCTTTGGACTTGTTTTCATCAAGGACACACTTAAGTTTTTAATCAGCAACTCTTAAACTATTCCACACGATCATAATATCTAGCAGTGTCAAGGTTGTAAACTTACAAGGTCTCATAATAATAATAATGTCTTAAACCCTCTATAAGCTGCTAACAGACATAATCCCTTCTAACACATGTGGATTTACTACAGCACATCCTATTGCTAAGGTACGGGATGTAACATCAACAATTCCTCCAACTGATATTCCGGTTCAACCTCCAGCCCCACCTTCTGGTCCCGATGTTCCTTAGGGGAATCATAGGGGAGCCATACAAATGTTGGCTCAGATAGTGGCTTCTCAGGCCCAGAGATCAAATGTTGCGCCTACTCCTTCTAGTCAAACATGGGAAACTGCTAGTTCCAAGGTGAACAAGTTTCTTCAGTTAGATCCTCCAGTGTTCATAGGTACTGATCCTGAGGAGGACCCCAAAGACTTTATTGGCGAGATGAACAAGACCCTCTGAGTTACGCGTGATACTTATATGGAAGCAATGGAGTTGGCTTCCTACCGCCAGAAAGAGTTGGCATTTTCTTGATTTTAACTGTGGGAGGAGTCCAGTGAGGAGGGAAGGCTTCAGGCGAGGTGGAGTGAGTTCGTTGATGCCTTCATTGATCACTTTTTTCTTGCCGAGACTATGGCAGCCCATGCCACTGAGTTTGAGAACCTGAAGCAAGGCAGACTAAGTGTGTGGGAGTACTATATGTGATTCGCGCGCTTGTCCAAGTATTCTATATACATGTTGCACACTATCGAGGCTAGAGTGCGCCGGTTTGTACAGGGCCTTAGCCCCTTGGTTATAAATGAGACTGCTACAACTGCCTTGAATTCTGATATGAACTATGAGAAGATGGTAGCATTTTCTCATGATACATAAACCGTAAGTTGAGGAATAGAATAGAGCGAGAGGGTAGTAGCAAGGCCCGGTCCACGAGCAACTTTGGTGGTTCTTTCGTTGGTGGTGGTGGTACGTCAACATTCAAGGGAGGGTCATTAGGTTCATCATAGTCTTTTGCTCAGTCTTCAGTCACTGCACTACTAACAGGACCTAGTCAGCAATAATGAAGTCATTTTACGCTCGGTCAAGGAAGCAGGTAATCCTATCAGTAGGGCCGGCCTAATAGGAGATTCCAGCAGCAGCGGAGGCCCCCGTGCCCTATGTGTATAAAGATGCACTTAGGAGTCTACTACATGGACCTACCCATATGCTACGAGTGCAGATTGAGAGGTCACACTCAAAGAGATTGACGTTTGTCTCGCCAGAGTACGGGCATGGGCACGTCATAGCAGCTAGTTTTATAGGTATTACATCTGGATCTCCTCCTGCAGTTCGAGGCACTCCAGCACCCTGCCGGACGTGGTACAACTAGGGTGGTGCATAGAGTTCAGGAGGACCCAGCCGTTTCTATGCTATGAGTGTTTGCCAGAGTGCAGAGGCTTCTCCAGATGTTGTCACAGGTATATTGACTGTTCAATCTCATGACGCATATGCTATTATTGATCCCGGTTCCACTTTTTCCTATGTAACTCCCTATGTTTATATAGAATTTTTGATAGAAACAAAATAGCTCCATGAGTCTTTCTCCGTATCTACTCCGGTTGGTGAGTCTATTGTGGTCGTGCATGTTTATAGGTATTGTGTTGTTACGGTGCGTGGTCGGGACACCATGGTCGATCTCATTGAATTGGGGATGGTTGATTTTGATATAATCATGGAAATGTACTAGCTTTATTCATATTTTTCTAAGTTTGATCGCCGACCAGAACCGTTAGATTTGAATTTCCAAACAATCCACTTGTTTAATGGAAGGGAAATGATGTGGTGCTGAAGGGTAGGTTTATTTCTTATCTTAAGGCCACAAAGATAACCAACAAGGGGCGTATTTACTATTTGGTTCGGGTTACGGACACCGATGCTGAGGCACCTACACTTGAGTCCTTACCAGTTGTGAATGAATTTCCAGAGGTCTTTCCGGATGAGCTCCCTGGGATCCCTCCAGACATGGAGATTGATTTTGGGATTGATGTGATGACAGGCACGTAGCCTATATCTATTCCACCCTACAGAACGGGACCAGCAGAATTGAATGATCTAAAGGAACAATTGAAGGATTTGTTAGAGAAGGGTTTCATCCTACTGAGTGTGCCACCCTGCAGCGCGCTGGTCCTTTTTGTATGGAAGAAGGATGGGTCACAGAGAATATGTATCGACTATCAGCTACTCAACATGGTCACAATCAAAAATGAGTACCCACTGCCAAGGATAGGTGACTTGTTTGACCAATTGCGGGGTGCTGAGCACTTTTCCAAAAGTGATTTAAGATCCAGGTATCACCAATTGAAGATCAGGAAGCAAGATATTTCGAAAATAGCTTTCTGGACTTGGTATAGCCACTTTAAATTCCTGGTAATGTCCTTTGGGCTACCAAATGCCCTGACAGCTTTCATCGATCTTATGAATCGAGTCTTCAAGACCTTTATTGACTCCCTTGTGATAGTGTTCATTGAGAATATTCTAGTATATTCCCAAAGTCGAGAAGACCATGCCGATCATCTCAGGGCGGTTCTTCACTAACACATGAGCTATTCAGCATTCTTAAGATTGATATGAGTGATGTGAAGTGCAGTGACATCTGCAGTTGGTTTCCCAAAACCTATTTTCTCACCAACATCTTCGATCAAGTCCTTAACAGAATTCATTGTATTTATCTTCTTTTATAATCATTTTTAATATCTATCTTCTGGAGGTTAGGTATTTCATCTCCATCTATTGTACTTATTAAATTCCACTAGAATTCATTTACTAATAATATTCTTAAAACTAGCATAAACACTCCAATTACAATACGTCTTTCCATATTTTATCAACAGATATAAGGGAACTCGCAAATTGAAACCACCAAATTTTGGACCAAAAATAGGGAACAAAACACAAACCTTAGAGGAGGAAGAAGGGGTATTTGCTTTGTTGAAATCTTCCAATGTCTTTGGGTGGTTACAATTTGCTCCAAACAAGAAAAAGGGCAAGAAAAAAACTCAAAAATTAGTCAAATCTGTAGTAAAAAAAGAAAGAAAGCAAACACATTTTTTATTTGTATTAAGTTACTAGGTTTGCAGAACCAAGCATCATCATCAAGAGGAACATCAGGATTAAGAAAATCAATCCCTTGAGGTGCGTTAAAATGCTTCAATTGGTAGATCAAGGGCGGTTATGCAGACTCTATATCAGCACCATGTGCATGCGAAGTTTTCGAAATGTGAATTTTGGATGGAATCTATCACATTATTCGGTAATGTTGTCTCTAGAGAAGGAATTAAGGTTGATCCTCAAAAGAATACAGTGGTGAAGAATTGACCTAGACCTACAACCCCAACAGAGATTCACATTTTCTTGGGCTTAGCTGGATATTATAGGAAATTTGTTGAGGGGTTCTCTATTCTTGCCTCTACGTTGACTAAATTGACGAAGAAGGCAGTTAAGTTCCAATGGTCGGATTCTTGTGAAAGGAGATTCCAGGAGTTGAAATCAAGATTGACAACGGCAACGGTGTTCACTCTACTAGAGGGTATAGTTGGGTTTGTGCTATATCGTTATGCTTCAAGAATCGGACATGGGTTTGTATTGATGAAATATGGCAAGGTGATAGTTTATCATTCTAGGAAACTCAAGAATCATGAAAAGAACTATCCAACACGTGACTTAGAGCTTGCGACAGTGGTATTTGCATTGAAGATTTAGCGTCAATATATGTATTGGGTCCATGTGGATATATTCATGGACCATAAGAGCCTCCAGTATATTTTCAAACAAAAGAAATTAAATCTAAGGCATAGAAGATGGCTTGAGTTACTCAAGCATTACGAAATCGATATCTTATATCATCCGTAGAAGGCTAATGTTATGGTGGATGCTCTTATCTAGAAATCTATCGGCAATTTGGCTCTCTTGGGGGCATATCAAAGGCCATTGTCCATGGAAGTTCATCGGTTGGCTAGTTTGGGAGTTAGTCTTGCGGACTCTAGTGAAGGAGGGGTGATTCTGCAATATATGCCTAAATCATCGATTGTGTTGGAGCTCAAGGAGAATCAATAAAATGATCCATTGTTGGTACAATTTAAGGAAAGTATTCATACATAAGACCATGGGATTTTCTCTTGGCATGGATACTGGTACAGTGAGGTACCAAGGGAGACTATGTGTTCCAAATGTAGATTGTCTCCGGAAAAGAATCATGACCGAGGCTCACTCTTCTAGGTATTCCGTGCACCCGGACTCTACAAATATGTATCATGATCTTAAAGAAGTCTAATGATGGAATTATATGAGGAGGACTGTAGCGGACTCCATGGTGAGATGTTCAAATTATCAACAGGTAAACCGAGCACCAACGGCCCAATGGGTTGGTACAAAACATAGAAATTCCAATGTGTAAGTGGGAGATGATCAATATGGATTTTGTGGTGGGGCTACCTGGCACGCCTCGTAAGTATGACTTGATTAGGGTGATTGTGGATCGAGTCACGAAATCAGCCAATTCTTACCTGTTAAAGCTACCGACACAGCAGAACATTATGCTCAGTTGTATATCAAGGAAATAGTCAGGTTGCATGGTACTCCAATTTCTATTATCTCAAATCAAGGGGCACAATTCACATCTAATTTTGGAAGAAATTTCAGCAAGGTTTAGGCACTCAAGTGAATCTTAGTACAACCTTTCACCCACAGACTAACGGGCAGGTTGTGCGGACTATTCAGACGCTTGAGGATATGTTGCGCGCTTGTGTACTTGACTTCAAGGGTAGCTGGGATGATCATTTTCCACTCGTAGAATTTTCCTACAACAACTGTTGCTATCATGCTAGCATTCAGATGGCACCATTCGAGGCTTTATACGATAGGATATGTAGATCTCCCATTAGATGATGAGATATTGGGGAAGCAGAGTTGATAGGGCCAGACCTCACGCACTAGGCCATGGAGAAGGTTGAGACCATTACGGGGCAGTTGAAAACTACTCACATTCGTCAAAAGTCTCATCCGGATGTGTCTCACATGGATTTGGAGTTTATAGAGGATGATTGAGTATTCTAGAAGGTTTCCCTATGAAGGGTACAATGCGGTTTAGTAAGAAAGGAAATTGAGTCTGAGGTATTTTGGACCGTACAAAATCATTCAGAGGATTGTCCAGGTGTCTTACAAGCTTGAACTACCTCCTAAGATGTCTTTAGTTCACCCGGTGTTTCATGTATCCATATTGAAAGAGGTGGTTAGAGATTCGTCACTCATTTTTTCGGTTGATACTATTGAGGTTAATGAAGAATCGACTTATGAAGAAATTCCAGTTGCAATTTTGGATGGGCAAGTTCGATAGTTGAGAAATAAAGAGTTTACCTACATGAAAGTGTTATGGCAAAACCAACTAGTCGAAGAGGCTACCCGGGAGGCCGAGGAGGAGATGAAGAATAAGTAGCCTAATTTATTTGAATATCTACATAATTTTTTCCATGATGTTGAAAGCTAACTATCTACAAATTATGTTTCCCCCATACGGCTTATGTAGAGTTTACTTCTTCTTAGTAATGTAATGTTTATGGCATCGTGGCCGGTGTTATTTAAATGTTTTTTTACGTTTTCGTGTTGTGGTTTTGGGATTCTCTAGCAGGTGGATAGGCCCAATTACAGGGGAGACTAGCGAAAATTTAGGGAGTTAGTCAAAATTTTGGAACTGCTAGTATGTGAAATAGCAGCTGAGTCAACTTCGTTTCTCATGTCAGATTTTGACCCTCATTCGAGAACGAATGATCTTAAGTGGGAGAGGATGTAAGGCCCCAAAAAATTTCACCTAGAACATGGGGTTTCATGATGTCAATGTGGACATATGTATTGATGATTGTAAAGATTCTCCGCAGCGAGCAAGATGGACTTTTTGGGTTGAACAGTGCGCTTGGGAGTTGAAGAAATATTTTGGCGGAGCAAGACGTTTCTGCGGTCCATTTTGCGATCGTAGAACCGATCTGCGAATCGCAGATCCGCTGTAGAGTAAGGTAGAGAATTGGGCAATTTGGGATAATATTTTGCAGTTAATTAGGTGATCGCAAAAACCTTTCGAGGGCCTCACATTCGTTGCAGATCTAGCCTGAGGAATTTCGGAAGGAGGTTATGTGGTCCGTTATGCGATCGCATAATTGGTTTATGGACTGCACACCTGTGGCATACCTGCACAGAAAATGCCCAGTTCTAGAGGGTGAGTATGTTGTCCATTTTGCGGACCGCAGAAGTGTTATGTGGCCGCATATGCGACTGAAGATATGCATCGGGGCTTCATTTTTCTAATTTTATATCCCGACCCTCTTTCGATATATAGATGTAAAGGGCCATTTTTGAAGCAACAATCTGATATTTTGAGAGTGAGGAAGTGCCATAAAGAGACAGGGAAGGTTCCTAAGCTAGTTTTCATCAATTCTTTCTCAAGGCTTGGAGAATTAACAATGAAAACTCACTACGTCTTCATCCTTGAGGTAAGATTCTACTCCCTAGCCCTCAATTTCGAGATTTTAACTGAAAATAGGTAATGAGAAAAGAAATTCTTGGATGTGGGAGTTGTTCATTATGCATGCATGTACTATCAATGGTTGTGGGAAGATTGTTGACCTCAATTGGGTAGACTTTGGGTAGTGGGTTAAAGAAATCCACCATAGGAAGACCTTGAAATCATAATGGCATTGTGGTGAGACGGTAATTATTCCCCTTTGTTGGGATGAGATGGTGGTGATTGTGCTTGAGATGGTGATAGAGATAATGATTGAAGTTTGTGATGGTGATTGTTATTGTGGTTGATGTCTTTGGTTGAGACGGCCTAGCCAATCGGGTCGTGATCGGACTCTGTGCAAAATACACGGTGGTATATCTATATAAGTTCTAAGATCTCCCGACCTAAAATAATGGAAATCTACTTGAAAACTTATCTTGCTCCTAATTTGATGTTTAGTATTGTTTGAGGCTTCCATTGATTCTATGTTTGTTCTTTCTTATATTGCTACATGTTCGAATGAGAGGGTGTTTAGTCATAATACTAGTATTATTCCATATGTACTAACGTCATTTTTTCCGGGGTCGCTGAATCTTTAATATATGCAGGTGGTTCCGCAGCAGGTGGCATTGATTATTGATAGCAGCACACCCTCTTCCTAGATGACTAGGTGAGTCCCACTTCATATCACAGTATTACATCTTTGGTTCCTTGTGTATTATGCTTTGAGGTATAGTCGGGGCCTTGCTGTCGGTGCTATCTGTTATAACCCATATTAACGTACGTTGCTTCATTCAATAAGTAAGTCGACGTAAATCTGAGAATATATTATCTTTGAGATGATAAGAAGTTAATCCTATTAGTTTTAAATGACAAGAGTGTATAAGGGTGATTAACAAGTATTAGAAGTTAAAGGAATCAAGGATGTTGTAACCCATAATTTTGGGTAAACCTAGAGGTATTTAATATTTTTAAGAGGTCGTGTTTTAAGTTATTTGAATCATATAATATCCGTATCATAAGTCATGAAGTCAAACGAGTTATGAAATAAAATTCGACAAAAGTTGTCACAACTTATGTTCATAATTTTATTTAAACTTTAGGTCAAGTGTTACTAAGATTTTTTACCAATTTATTTGGAATTACTGGGTGATATATCCACCAAATTGAAGATCTATGAGTCTACTTTCAAACACATTAAACCGTTTATTAATACGTAATAGGAGTAGAGAGATAAATATATTGTTGCAATACTGCACAAGCTGCTACGTGACAAGTAGGTGTGTCACCTACTTAGTTAAATGAGAGCCCAAAAAGAGGCAATTTCGGGTCTTCCAAAGAGCCCATTTAAATACTTATCTCCTGCAATATATCCCTCATTATATATCAAAAATAACCAGAACTAAATCCCTGCAAACTTTCTCCCAAGAATTATCCAAAAACCCTAATTGATTTTCTCTCTTTCAAGTTCTAATTGGGGGGGTAAAACCTAGAGTTTGAAGAACCAAGATAAGGGCAGAGTTATCCAACAAGTAAGGTAAGTTTAATTGTCTCTTTCATCCATTTTTTCTTCTGTAAATTCATGGTAATTCGTTCTATACTTGTTAGAACTCACGGGACGGTGATCGGAAGCCGTGAGTTCGAGTTATTCACTTGTAGCGGACTGTTTTGTGGATTGTTTTGTGTTGCTGTTTGGATGCGTGTTTTACTACTGTTTATTGGAGTTTTGGAGGAGTAAGGGTGTATAGAAACACCATATAGATGTAGAGTGGTGGTCTGGTAGTTCGTCGTGACATTTTCGGGTCATTTGACACTACAACGGTGGTCGTTTTATGTATGAAGAGATTGCGGTGTGTTGGGTTATTTAGTAATTGTTTTGACTTGTGTGAAGTTATATATATAAGGGAGGTTATTTCCGTTTCATCGTAAAATATGTTATGTTATATACATAATAGTTACAACGCTAAAACAATAACGATAGTGTCGTTTCTCTTATTGTAGATTAAGGAGTCGTGACATTTGCAGAGCTTGAGGTTGGGCAGTATATATACAAGGTATGTGAGTTAGTCCTAATAATTTGTACGGAGAATATCGACCTTACGTCACTCCAAAAGGTTCAGAATATGATTCCAATGAGTTCTGCATGCATTATATATATGTAACTATTTTACTCTACCGAGCCGCGCTATAGTCGGCCGAGTGCGGCACCTATTATGCAACCACTGATTAGTTAGGTTTTACCGAGCTCCACGTGGCCGGGTACGTTTTACCGATCCTATTACGGCCAGGTACGATATGATGATTATGTTGCCTTTAGAGGTGTATGTTTTAAAAGTTTTTGTATATGTATGTATGTATCACGCATTTCATGTTAGTAGCCCTCAGAGGTACCTAGATCTTAGAGGTTGTATATACTCTACTCCTGTTTACATTACTATTCTTACTTATGCGTTCCTGTCTTACATACTCAGTACTTTTTTCATACTGATGTCCTTTTTATTTGTGGACGCTACATGTTGTACTGCAGGTCCTGATAAACAGGTAGACACAGCTCCCCCACCCCAGTAGGCTTCCCAGTTCAGTGGTTATTGGCAAGATCCCTTCTCCGGACTTGCCGTGGTCTTCGTATACATTTTTGTTATAGATATTATGGGTATGTCGGGGTCCTGTTCTGACAATGTTGCATTACTTATGCTCCTTTAGAGGCTCATAGACATGTGTCGACTCATGTATAGTTTGGTATGCCTTGTTGGCTAATTTTTGTGGTATAGTCTTTCATGGCAGCGTTGTAGCTCGTACCTTATATGTAGTTTCTTAGGAAACTTCTCATCCTATATGATGTATCTTCATGCCATTATCTTTCATTGTTGATTGTTCATGATCCATATCTACCATTTATATTGATCTTCTTGGCCTTTAAAGATAATAAATAAGGTTAGATAAAATGTATGTTGGTGCTCGGCAAGTATGGCCCGGGTGCTAGTCATGATCCTTCAGTTTGGGTCATGAAAAACTTGGTATCAGAGCAAGTCTATCCTAGGGTTTGTCTATGAGTTGTGTCTAGTAGAGTCTTGATTATGGATGTGTGTCGCGCCCCCCTTTTTCCTCTCCTTTCGGATCAGTCAGGGTTTTTGACATTATTGGGACAACTCGTTTCCTTTTGGGAAAGGGGTAAGGAAATGGAGAGTCTACACCTAATGAATTAAGGTGCGTTAGGGCACCTACTAGAGATAGGGTAAGGGCTTGAAATTACTTCGAGGGGAAAATGTTAGGCACCCCTCAAAGTCCACAATTGTGGTTCCCGGCGAAACAAGCTTTGTGAATTTTAAAACAGATAGCACATAAGCAATAAAAGCACATAGGTAAATAAAGGTTCTTGAGAAGATTCGCAGTCTAAGAACACATATGTGCTAAAGATTAAAAGATTTAGAGTCTAGGCACACATATAAGGTTTTGAAAGAGTAATAATCTAAACACACATATGTAAGGGATATGGGGTCCTAGGTTGTTTATCCTATAGGATCACATAAGTGCAATGCCCGGTAATCACTCCTCAATGCTGGGCTACACATTGCATTAGCGCACTGACTATCATATCCATGTCTACCATTCCCCACCCCTTAGCGGTTATTAAGTGATTTTATTTAACGACCTCTATACGTGCTGTTACCCGTCCCTCCTTAATGGTCCTGGAGGAAATTGGGACCCCTACTTAAAGGCAGATATAAGCAGACCCCTATGGTTGAAAGGAGAAAATGCTAGGCAACATGCAAGAACAGATAGGACTTTAACAGATAAAGGCGGGGGAACACAATTAAGAGGCTCAGATTTACCTTCACAGATAATGCACGTAAACATCACGACTCAAACATAAATAAGAGCAATATTATTAGACAGAATCCTAAAACATGATGTCTAAGTGAATATCAAAACACAGAAGGTATCCAGTTTTATTTTATAAACCAGAAGCAGGGGCCTTAATCAGTTTTCCTACTAATTTTAAGCATGTTAACCATTAAGCAGCGAACACAAAAGCAACAGTTTTCCAGTTTATAAAAGTTGGTTACCTAAGGCTTGCCTAGGCGTGGGGGGGATGCACAATAGTTACCAGAATTATTGAAAACAGTTTAGAAATTATTTTACCTAAAGCATGTTGTTCTAAGTGTTGCAAAGACACAGGGGTTATTACCAGTTTTACTAACACAGGATAATCATATGTGATACTGTTTTATGTTCATTCATACATCAGTAGTTTGGCTAGGTGTGACTTAGTGAGGTCCTAAAACATGGTATAACACGCATATAAAATGCAGAATGATTCATATTCATAGTTCCTAAAGCAGGATTTCTAAATGCACAAAAGATCTCAGGATATACAGAGTTCCTAAAGCAGGATGCACAAAAGATTACAACATAGTTAAGCATGACTTCAAAAAACATGCAGAAACAACAGTTCGTGTTAGTGCTATTATTTAGCCCTGAAGCATGATTTCTAAGTGATAAAATAATGTGATGCTGAAATAGTACACATGAAACTTAAGAGCATGATATCTAATGTATGATATGCTTTGCATGTATTGGTCCTAAACATGGATTCTAATGCGCACATAGAAATATAAGCCTAAGGCATGGTTTCTACCCCATTTATATTGACAACATGCATGGCTACCCTCCTTTTTCACTATCAATCCCCAATATTCGTTTACAATAATTATTAAAAACCAATGTGAATGAATTACATAAATAGATAAAGAAAATAAGAAGTTACACTATAGGGAGCCTGAAAATAGGCCCCGATTCTCAGAACCTAAAATTCCCAAATGTTTCTTAGATTTTCATATATCCGGGTGTGTTAGAGTTCCCTAAGGGCCTCAAGGCATCCCGGGTAGTGCTCACATCCATATTTCACAACCATAATTGAGTAACTGCAGTATGGAAGAGCCAGCTCTAATGCATCAGAGTTCAGAGGGATGTCATAGGGATCCCTAAGCAGTCAGACATTAAGGGGGCAGAACCTAAGGACCTATGAGTAGAGTGAGAGTGCTTCATATAGTTAAAAGGGACTTTCTTGAAACAATTTTGTGAAATAAAATATGGAGTCATTCATTAAAACAACTTTTGAAAAGAGAGAGTTATATAATTAAACAACATCAGATCAAGCATAGAGCCAAAACCATACTCGCAATACTTAAAGAACACAAAACCAAAACAGGAAGAACAAACCTTCACACAGGGGTGATAGGGATTGGGGACACATAGAGCACATGTAGTGCACACATAGTTATAGGAGCATGAAAATTCTTATAGGGGTTTAGGGAATCAGCATATCATGAATCTCAGAACCAACATAGGATCAGACAACTTAGGATAGCTAACTGCTTTGCACAAAAAGGTTCATGATAGAAATCAGGAAAAACATAAGTAAGGCAGAGTCACATTGAGATATTCTACAAAGGGGTTCATAAGCAGGTTGATCCTAAGGGGATGGACATATTCAGAAGCATGTTGATAAAGCATTAAAGTAGACATAGTATTTGCAGGTTGAACAACAAAACCACAGATACAAACATATTAGAAACATGATAAACTGAAGCAGTAAAAGAAGCATATTGGTTTGGGACTTTAATTGAAATCAGAACATACCAGTAAAGAAGACAGTAAACAAAAAAGTGAAAAGACAAGAGAGTACAATAGTTAGCCTTGGCTTGCAGCCGGCTAACTCAGAATAATAGTAACACAGAAAGAGAGCAGAAAATTTTGAGTGTGAGATATAGAGTTTGAACTAGTGTGTTCGTGTATTCTTAGTCAATTGTGTATGTGTCTGAGTGATAAAAAAATAAGAGTGTATATGTAGTAGTTTAAGAGTAAAACAAAATAAGGTAAAGGGATCAGAAATCAATCAGTTAGGGCAATCACAGGATTCAATCAGTAAAGGAGTTCAGAATAGACTCCTTTAATTAAGGGAAATTAGTCAAATGGTAATAATAGGGGTTAATTAAGGCAAGAAGTTCAAACCAAATGAGGGAGTTCAGAATAGACACCTTGACCAAACTGTATTACAAAGGCCTAATTAAGGAAAGAACCTCAATCGTGCTATGTAAAGAATCAGCAAAGGACCAAATTAAGGTCACAAACAAGGAAGCAATCAAGAATTACGCACATGAATCTCTAACATAGTGAATAAATCAGCCAAAGCTTTTAAAATAACATTGATTTCCACAAGGAACTACTCAACTTCTATAAACAGAAATTGAACTAAGTAAACCTCATAAAAATATAAATTCGAACCCAAATAGTGATTAATTAGGGAAAAACCACAAAGTAATGGATTTGACAAAGAAAACATGCTTAGGTCAAAAAATAGAGCAAAGTAATATGTATGTTAACACAGAAAGTACCCATAATCGAAGCAGAGTTTAGAAAAAAATCAGATTATCGCACAAAATCAACCAGGCTTATGTATTATTTGCACAAATAAGTCACAAAGACAAAAGAGAATCAATTAAAAACTTAGAAGTCAAAAAGACCTTTGCAAAACAATATTTGGATGAACCCTAGTTTAGGGAAAATCGGAACAATCATTTCAAACTAGAAGTTTTCAAAGAAAACATGTAATAGTGCTTGATTCTCCTAAGATCTATACAAATATGCAAAGAATCGAAGATAATATACTAGGGTTTTTTTAGAAAACATAGCAGAGATGAGAATATAGGTCTAGAAACCATAGATTCGTAACAAAAACAAGGTGAGATCATTACTTACAAAGAAAAGTGGCATGAGACAGGACGGTAAACACAGATTCAAACCAGAACTGGTCGGAATGCTTTCAAACTCTTTCAAGGATTCATAAAATCGAAGAGCCATGGAGTTTATGCCGGTGACGGAGAATACATAGAAACATCACAAGGTGGAGTTTATGCTGGTGACAGCGGTTGAGAGCTAGGGTTTGGTTGAGAGGATTTGAGAGAGAAGGGGAAGGGGTGACGGCGAGTGAGATAAAGAAAATGAAAAGGGTTTGGGGGGGTGGTTCAGTTTAATTAAGGTAAGAGAGATCTGGACCGTTAATCTGAGTGATCAATAGTCAGGATTGAAATGGGGTATTGGGTTGGGCATATTAGATTGGGCTCAAGGTTTTTGGGATGGTATTATTAAGGGGTTTTAGGATAATATATTTCGTTTGGGGGCTGGTTTAATTAGGCTAGAATTAAAATGAGAGTGGCTATTTGATAAATACCCAACTTAAATTAATTAAAAATAATTTGCAAAATAGCTACTAATTATAAAAAATGAATTTCATGCACAGACAATAGTTTAAAAATTTTATTTAGTATTTAAAAATACAAATGATTAATATCTGGTGAAAAAATGGTACAAAATTATATGATTGGGCCATAATTGCATAGTTATTGCAATTATAGCTGAAAGGTGCTAGTTTGGCTAATTATGAAATAATTAGGTCTTAATATGACTAGGGATAGTAGATTAAATCAAGAAATACTTTTGAAATCATTTGTGATGCAATTTTATAATTATTTATTGAAAATAAAATGCTAGATAAATTAGACAAAATATAGGAAAATTGTGGAAAAATACCAGTCATTGTTAATGCATGATTTTGAAGGTAAATATGCAATAAAAAATATTTTTGAAAAAATTGGGTATCAACAGTATCCCCTCTTTACCCGAAAAGGAAGAAAGAGTTGTCGGGTAAAGATAGATGGCCAATTTTGACCGAGCGAAACGGTTAGAGAGGTTTAGGTCGCGCTCCAGCTTCTGAGCTGCCTACATATCCTTGATTTTACAGGAATCAAGCCGTATGTAGTTCGGGATTCATCGGCGAAGTATACCGATGAAGTTATCCCAAGAACGGACGCAACATCTAGGGTTGGGCGAATGTACGACTTGCGGGATATCGGGTTTGATACGGTTGGGAGGACTGGAGCGGGATTTCTCCTGCTGGGATAGTCGTTGCTTGTCGACTTACCAGCAGATAAAAGCAATACAAGCGCATACTATGCATAAATTTAAACATGATGCAGGTTCCCGTTGGGACTATGAGAGCTGTCTTCAGACGGTTAGGGATGACGTCCTTAGACCATGATGTTCCGAGGCATGAATTGTTTGATGAGAGATTCGCCGGCCATGAAATGATGTTCTCGGGCTATGAAGATGATGCCTCCAAACTATGACGCCTGTGAATAATGATAGTGCAAGATTGAGGGAGATCCTCAGGCCATGACATGGTGTTTTCCGACTATGAGGATGATTCCATTAGACTATGACGCCTTTGGACAGGTTGGAGATATTTCAATCCATGATATGCAATGATATAATACTGACAAGACAGAGCTTAGTCTTGCGAATTGAAGGGCAGAGCATAGCCCGAAAGAGAAGTGAAGTAGGTAATGCTTGAGAGACAGCGCTTAGTCTCGGTGAAAAAGTAAATTGGAGGCAGAGCTTAGCCTCATGCAGATAGGAAGGCAGCGGTTAGCCTTATGCAAGGGAAGGCAGGCGATTAGCCTTATGCAAGCGAAAGGCATATGATTAGCCTTATTCAAATGTAGGTAGAGCTTAACCTTATGCAAATGAAGGCAGAGATTAGCCTTGTGCAAGATGGAGACAGAGCTTAGTCTCATGCAAATGAAGGAAGAGCTTATACTTATGCAGACGGAAGGCAGAGGTTAGCCTTATGCAAGGGAAGGCAGGATATTAGCCTTATGCAAAGGGAAGGCAGATGATTAGCCTTATGCAAATGGAGGTAGAAATTAACCTCATGCAAAATGTGGGATAGAGCTTAGTCCCATGCAAGATCAAGGCAGGGCTTGGCCCTATGCAAAGGAACAAATAATTAATGCTAGTAGGATTTCTTAGATGGTAATATGTTATGGAATTGCAATTGTTGTGAGAACTGTGACTATGGAGCATGTTCGTTCTTTTGTGCTGATAGTAAACCTTGCATCTGCGACTGTGTTGAAGTTTGTGACTTCGAAACTTGTTTGTTCTTTATTCCTACATCCAAAGAAAAATCGTGAGTTCTGTAGATGGGGAAGGTTGGTTCGTATCCCCACTAGCTGTGCTTGTTTCGTTCTGCTTGGTTTGATGATCATGTTTATGTTATCGGGGTAGCGTTTGCTAAACAGCGCTATATTTTTAAAACGTGCTTGATTTTATAAAGACATAGTAAAAATATATTTTGAGAAATTTAGAAGAACCGACGACCGTGACATGGTTCAAGACATGGCAACCACTCATGCTACGGAATTTTGAGGGTCCTCCTCAAAATTAGATGGTTGATGATTCTGACTGTTGTATATGCTGTGATCGGCTGAACTTGCTCGGAATTTTGAGGGTCCTTCTCAAAATTCTAGCCCAGTTTCCAATTGCGGGGGGGGGGGGGNGAATTATGACCGAAATCATAGGGCTTCCTACGTATCCCTTCTTAAAAGGGAATCAGGTCAGGCGTAGTTCAATTTACATCATAAAGAATTACACATAGTAGCATTTGACTGCATCTGAATTGATTGTCTTTGGCCAGACTTCTCTGTCCATTTCTGCAAGTATAAGAGCTCCTCCTGTTAATGCTCGGTGTAATATGTATGGACCTTGCCAGTTGGGAGAGAATTTCCCTTTGGCTTCATCTTGATATGGAAAGATCTTCTTTAACATCAGCTGCCCTGGTGTGAACTGTCTTGGTTTGACTCATTGTTGAAAGCTCTGGTCATTCTGCTCTCATCTATGAGGGCCAACTGCTTGTACCGGCCTTTTATCCATTCTATGTCGCTGAGCTCAGCTTCTTGTATAATTCTTAAGGAAGGGATCTCCACTTCGGCAGGAATAACAACTTTTGTACCATAAACCAGTAAATAAGGAGTTGCCCCAGTTGATGTACGGACTGTGGTGAAGTATCCCAGTAAGGCAAACGATAGCTTTTCGTGCCACTATCTGTATTTTTCTATCATATTTCTCAATATCTTCTTGATGTTCTTATTGGCGGCTTCCACAGCTCCATTCATCTGAGGTCTTTAGGCTGTGGATTTTTTGTGCTTAATTTTGAAAGTCTCGCACATGGATTTCATCAGATCACTGTTGATATTGGAGCCGTTGTCGGTGATGATTGATTCTGGAACTCCAAACCGATAGACAATATGGTCGCGGACAAAGTCTGCCCCGACTTTCTTAGTCACTGCTTTGTAGGATGCTGCTTCGACTCACTTGGTGAAATAATCAATAGCTACTAAGATGAATTTGTGTCCATTTAAGGCGGTAAGCTCTATTGGTCCAATGACGTCCATTCCCAAGGCAGCGAACGACTAAGGCGATCTTTTTACGTTGAGCTCGTTTGGGGGTACCTTTATCATATCTGCATGTACCTGACATCGGTAGCATTTCGGGGCATACTGGATGCAGTTCGTTTCCATTGTCATCCAGAAGTAACTGGCTCTGAGTATTTTCTTTCCCAAGACAAAACCATTCATGTGTGGGCCGCAGGTCCCAACATGTATCTCTTCAAGTAGTTTAGAAGCTTCCTTAGCATCTACACATCTTAATAATCCCAAGTCAGGAGTTCTCCTGTATAGGTTTCCTACGCTGAGAAAGAAATTGTTGAACAATCTCCGGAGCATGCGTTTTTTGGTGTGATTTGCAAGCTCCGGGTACTCTCCCATTAACAAGTATTCCCTGATGTCGTGGAACCATGGGCTTCCATCTACTTCTTTTTCAACGTGGGCAAAATATGTCGGCTGGCTATGGATATTTACTGGAATAGGATCAATTAAGTTCTTATCTGGGTGTTGTATCCTTAATGATAGAGTGGCCAATGCATCGGCGAACTCGTTCTGGATTCTGGGGACGTGTCGAAATTCTGTCTTCGTGAACCTCTTTCTCAATTCCTGCACATGGTGCAGATACGGCAGTATCTTGGAATTCTTGGTAGCCCATTCTCCTTGTACTTGGTGTATTAGTAGGTCTGAGTCATCAATTACTAACAACTCCTGGATATTCATGTCAATGGCCATATTGAGCCCTAAGATGCATGCTTCATATTCTGCCATATTGTTGGTGCAGGCAAATCTGAGTTTGGCAGATACCGGGTAATGTTGACCTGTTTCCGATATCAAGACAGCTCCAATGCCAACTCCTTTGAAATTGGTTGCTCCGTCGAATAACATTCTCCAACTGTCATAGGATTCTACAATGTCTTCTCCTATGAATGACACTTCCTCATCGGGAAAATACATTTTCAGGGGTTTGTATTCTCCTCCCACTGGATTCTCGGCAAGATGATCTGTCAATGCTTGCCCCTTGACCGCTTTCTGAGTCACATAGACAATGTCGAACTCACTCAGCAGGATTTTCCACTTGGCCAGCTTGCCAGTGGGCATGGTCTTCTGAAAGATATACTTCAAGGGATCCATCCTTGACATGAGATATGTCGTGTATGCACAGAAGTAGTTCCTCGACTTCTGGGCTACCCGGGTTAGAGCACAGCAGGTACGTTCCAGTAGGGAATATCGTGCCTCATATGGAGTGAACTTCTTATCAGGTACTAAATAGCATGTTCCTTTCTTCCTGTCTCGTCATGCTGCCCAAAACGTAGCCAAAAGCTTCATATAATACCGCAAGGTAGAGTATCAAGGGTCTACCTGGCTCTGACGGTGTGAGCACGTAATTTTTCACCTACCATATACCCCTAAAAACTCAATAAAGTAAATTAATTTTACAAAGTTTGTTGAATTTAAGTGTTAATTGTGAATTGTTTTGCATTGGATATTTATAATTCGTCTTTTAAAATTATTAAAATTTCATAATTAGGCGCATCACTATTATCAAGGAATTATAAATTTATTATTTGTAATTAATTGAATTAAGAAACAAACGAATGATGATTATTTGATGTAATGTAGTTATGATAACTAATTTCTAAAGTCAATCATTCTTCTCTAACAAAACTATAGATTTAATTAGGAGTATTAAGTTAATTGTTTTAGTCCTAATTATTCTATAATTAGACAGAATAAGGAAAAAATTGATTATTATATTTTTTGAATTTAATTATGTTTGGTTTTAATTAGATTATTTAAGTTTAATTAAGCCTAGAGTGTTAAAAATCGGACCTGACCAAGAAGTACCCAGGCCCAATCCTTTCTCTACACACAGAATTACCCAGGACCAATTAATTAACCCGGCCTACCCCCTCCCCCACCCTGTGACCAAAACGACCCCGTTTAGGCCAAGTTTAATCCCAGTCGTTGATCTATTTTTTTCCAACGGTTGAGAACTCAACAGATTAATTAAATAAATATGTCCTAAAACTACCCCCTTACCCTCATTTTCCCAGATGTCTAACACCCCATACCCTTCGTCTCTCTCTCTTCTGTCTAACCTCCGCCCAAATCCGTCGTCCACCGACCTTGCTCCACGGGGCGAAAATCGCCATCGGCGGCGGAGCTCCACCAATCGACCACAAATTTCTACCATATAATTTCCTTGACTCCCTGATTCACCTCCTAGTGTTAATTTCTCCAAAAGATCACCCAAAAACTTCAAAATCCAAATCTAAAAATCAGAATCTAGGGTTTTTATCTACCTGCCAAACCTGAGAGAGCCAATGACTCAAACCTACATGAGTCAATAGCTCTCGATGAGAGCTATTGATTCATGTGGGTTTGGACCATTTCCAAGAACGCCGGAGTCCGGCCAAATTCCGGCGAAGTCACCGGAATCCGTCAAACAACCTCCACTGGTATCCCCATTCCTCTTGTCTAATTTTTCTTTGTTTGTTTTAATTAAAATCATCACTGTTTTGATTTGTTTGTCATGTTACTGATTTCATCCGTGTTAATCACTACTCAGTATATATTTTCTGTTAATTGGCTTAAGCTCTACATCCATATTCTGATTGTGCGTTTAGGATAATTTGTTCTTGTCAAATAATGGCTAGGTTTATATGATAATCATGCTTTCTTAGTTTAGGATAATTAGTCAGCCCTGTTTATTTAATTGAGAATGGGTAGCTTGATTGATTCATGTTAGGTTTTCAGATTGTTGGTTTCAGTGTTTTTCCCCAAGTATGATTGTCTACTGTGGAATGATTGTTTGTGTTAGTCATTAGGGTAGTCGGTAAATCAATTAGGTAATTAGGAGATAATTATACTCGATTAATTAAATATACCTTTGAAACTAATATAACTAATAGTATAATTAGAAAATAACTCTAAGAACCTAATTAACTAATGGATTAATTATCTAACCTAACTTCCTAAAAGAGACTAGACCTCTAATTTCATTAAGGGTTTAGTATGACTTACTAAGTTAGAATTAGCCAACACCTAATTAACTTAATTCCTAAACAAGTCTAAAATCAATTAGGAATTAAGTCCCTTAATTAACTAAGTCCTAATTCCTAAAAAGATAAATCACTTTTTTTATATAAGTCATACAATAATTAATTAGTCACATAAGGTCCTTTAATTAATAACCCAAGACCAAATCAAGGTTAATCTAATTCAAGTGATGACTTTGTAATAGCTAACTATGTCCTAATCCTAGTTAAGAATAACTAATTAGGTTTAATTAATTAAAGTAAGTTATAGGATCAACTAACCCAAGTTAATAAATAACCCTGATTAACCTTAACTTTAGTTACCTAAGAGGTAATTCTAGAGACTTTAAGGGGTAGTTTAGGTTTTTTAATTAAGGGAATCTTAGGTGTAACAGCCCAAGAACCTTCTAGAATAAGGAAATCATATTTTTTTGGGTTTAAAAGGATAATTTCAGGGGGCTGAAATTTTCTAGAATGGTGCAGATGTCCCAAAAGGATAAGGTTGACAGTTGCACATGTACCTTTCTTCAGCCTATTGGATAAGGAATATCGTATCCCAAATACACCTATAAATATCTTACATAGTCCTCTGAAAATAGGACAGATTTTTAAGGGAATTCTCTGTATTTTTACCATTGAAAAATTGACTTCATGCACATCTTTCGTTTTCTATTCTGAAATCTCCCCTTTGAATTTTAGAAGAAATAGAAAAATCAAAAACAAAAAATGGGTATCAAATCTGATTTTGCCTTGTTCTGGGCTTAAGGAGTAGTTTTTGGCTATTGATTTCTTCCAAAACTTTCAGTTTTTCTTGGGTTTAAGCTGCTATCATGCTGGGTATCTCTCCTTGGATTTCTGACTGTTTGCTGCTGCTATTAAGCTCACAAGAGCCTCCTTTTCTAACCTTTATTTGGTCTTCAACTTTGTTGTTGTTTTCTTCTACTTCAAGGTATGTAAACTTCACCTTACATGAAGTAGAATTGTTGAATGTAAAAAGTAATGTAAAATATCAATGTCCTTCAATTTCTTTTCACTGTAACTTCATTTTCATAGATAGACATGCCTATATCTGCTGAAAATTACCTATTCAGTTCCTTTCTTGCTCAAATATGAATGATAAATTCAAAAGTGCTAGCCAAATATGTGTTGGTTTATTCAAGCTATTTGTATGTTCTTTTTTTTTTGTATTATGTGTAGTAGAGCATTATTAAAATCCCCTTTAATGGTCACATTCATTCAATGGGATGCATAAAAATCTGTTTATAATGATATTCATGCATTAAAATCTTAGGACTTATGGTTTTAAAAATCAATGATGAAATGCAGGCTTGAGTCTTTGAGGTACTGCTGGCTTGCACAGAAGCGGTAGCCTCTCAGTTTTTTTTTCTTATTTCATTATTTAGAAGTAGTATTTCATAGCAAAAGTTGGAAATGTAATAGTATAGAGTTGTAATAAAGACTGGACAATATTGAATTCATATCCAGTTTTGTATTGCTTCTCTTTATGAAGTTGGGCCAGCCCGCTAAGGCCTGATTCGATCTGGACTCTCAGGCCATTGGGCCTAGATGAGACAAAAGCCCAAAAGCCTTAAGGCTATACCTTCATGTCAATAATTATTGTAATGGGGATTGTTAGTATTTGATTAGGATCCAAAATGCCTTTGTATAATTTCAGTATAAAAATGAATCTGTCTGAAGACTCCAAGTTTTAAAAAATATGTTCTCTTAAAATTCCTATGATTTACCAAAAAAAAAAAACTGTTTCTTTTGGTCTCTGATCAATTTTTAAATGTACAAGTATAGATTTGCTATTCAAAAGCATTTCGTATGAATTTGTACTCAAATTAGTCTGTTCGAAATCTCCTTGTAAATATTTACCAAAATTCTGGAAACAATCATTTCAGATTCAACGACTTTCGAAAATATATAAACAGGAACTCGTAATTCAAAACATTTTTAATTCATCTCATTAGATTTTTTTAATTTATAACGATAGATGTATGAACACTCTCGTGTAAGACCTAATACATATGAATCAGTATTTGAAAGGCATGTATTTTAGGCCATCTGAAATTAATAAAATTGTTCTACTATAGCTGAATGTGTTAACTTGACTCTTCAAATATGTAATTTGTGAATCAATAATCTGTTATATTTCTTGTAAACCATTCATTGTTGACATGTTTTTTAATGGAATTAATACAGCTTTACTTCCTTCATAACTAGACATAATTAGGATTGGCCAAAAGCGGTAAACAACTATTGGGCTAAAATATGTCCATAGCCCGAACACTTACCTTTAGGATAGTGAATCTAATTTCTAGATGATTTTATACATATCCTATAGGATAAGGGAACCTCCTTTAGATTAAATTATAAAATTTAATGAATAATCCAATATTGCTTCAAATAAGACTTTTCAATTGTCACGACCATAGTCATGATCATACATAACCTACACTCGGGTATGGCAACTCGTGCCCCCGACTCTAACTTCAAACAATAATAAAGTCACACGTAGCAATCGGGGGTGCATTTCATGTGACGCGGTTTGCGATGTGTCCAAAAACAAGTGCACGCCATCGTGACTTGTCCCAAGATAAATTAATAAATATGAAAAGCGGTTAAAGGCTAAAAGGACAAATGGACAATAGGCTAAAATATGTAAATAACTAGATACCTTAGGCCAAATATTAATAGTTAAGCGACCGTGCTAGAACCACGGAACTCGGAAATGCCTAACACCTTCTCCCGGGTTAGAATTCCTTACTTGGATTTCTGGTTTGCAGACAACTTAAACAGAGTCTAAAATTCCTCGGTTTGGGATTTCAATAAACGGTGTCCCGAAACATCGTCAAAAATCCGGGTGGCTACTCTGAAAATTAAAATAAATCCCAAATATGAATAATGTCACTTAAAGTGGAAAAACTCCCTTATTACCCTTTATTTCTCAGGGGTGAAAAAAGGAGGTGTGATATACGGGACCAAAACTGGAGGTGTTGACAAGTATTCCTTTATTCTGTCGAAAGATTTCTGACAATCCTCGGTCCATTTGGTCGCAGCATCTTTCTTTAGCATCTTGAAGAATGGTTCACATATAATAGTGGACTGGGCTATGAATCGGCTGATGCAGTTGAGGCGTCCCAGTAAACTCATCACATCTTTCTTGTCCTTTGGCGGTGGTAACTCTTGGATGGATTTGACCTTTTATGGATCCAATTCTATTCCTCGGCGGCTGACGATGAACCCAAGCAATTTCCCAGCAGGAACCCTGAATGCACACTTCGCGGAGTTTAATTTCAAGTTGTATTTTCGTAGCCTGTTGAAGAACTTTCTCAAATATGTTGTATGGTTGGTGGCTCTTTTGGACTTGATAATGACGTCATCCACATACACCTCGATTTCTTTGTGTATCATGTCATGGAAGATAGTGTTCATAGCTCTCATGTAGGTGGCCCCAACATTCTTTAAGCCGAATGGCATCATCTTATAACAGTAGACTCCCCACGGCGTGATGAAAGCCATCTTCTCAGCATCTTCTTCATCCATCCAAATCTGATTCTATCCGGCAAAACAATCCACGGACGACGGAAGTTCATGCTTGGCGAAATTGTCAATCAGGATGTGTATGTTTGGAAAGGGAAAAATCATCTTTTGGACTAGCCTAGCTGAGATCCCGGTAGTCGACATAGACCCTAACTTTTCCGTCTTTCTTGGGAACTGGCACGATGTTGGCTAACCATGTTGGATATTCAATTGCCCTGAGGACCTTGGCGTTGATTTGCTTGGTAACTTCCTCTTTGATTTCAGACTCATATCAGGCTTGAACTTTCTCAGCTTCTACTTTACCGGCGCGCACATTGGATTGGTTGGAAACTTGTGGGCCACAATGGATGTACTTAGACAATTCATGTCGTCGTACGACCATGAAAATATGTCTTCATACTCTTTCAAGAACTTGGTGTATTCCTCTTTCTCTGATGGCGATAAATGAATGTTGATGCGACTTTATTTGATAGTTTATGAATCTCCCAGGTTGATTACCTCGATCTCATCCAGATTGGACTTAGGCTTGTTTTCAAAATCCTCAACTTCTCTAATAATTTCATCGGGTATGACATCCTCTTCTTCTGAATCACTGTCCTTTTGTTGCGTTGTCTCATTGCATGTCACAGTCGTTGGTTCATCATGACAGGAAATAGTAATGTTGTATAGATAAAAGTAATGAGCGAAAAACGGTAATAAATAAATACCGATTCATTGAAACATAAAAGCTATTTTGATAATTTAAACAAACAATTTTTGAACATCGGGATTTTATTGAAAAACAAAAATGCGAAAAGGAAATCATTAGCAAAAATGAAATAAATAACATTGTTCAGCCTTGCTACCCCGGGACTCGTCGAGCCTGGATGGTCTGACAGTCTAATTCTTGACGAATGATCCCTTTCTCACATCTTGGCTGGTAGGTCCTTCTTCTTCCTCCTCCTCAATAATAACACAACAGCCCATGCCTTCGTCTCCCGTGAATAGATTCTTCAAAGCTGCTAGAGTTTCATCTTCTTCTGACCCCCATATGATATCAGCTTGCTGGAAAGTCTACTCCAAATGTGGTATAGGTTGTTCCAATGGATAGTAGGGACCGCGCCATGGTGGCGACCAATCTTCGTACTCCTGCCAAGTGTATTTGTATGCCAGCCCAAAAGTGGGGCCATGGTTCTTCAGCTGTATTGGTTTGGAAATCCCCTAAAGATTCTTACCTAGTCCTTTGCCAGGCTCGTATCCACTCCAGTTCAGTATGCTCTCGATCTTACTTTCCCACCATTTGTCTTTGTCTACTGCATTGATCCGTTCAATGTGGTGGTAGGTTTCTCTACCCAGCCTTCTTCTACCTTCAATCACCGGGATGGTATGGAGACTATAGATAGGATTGCTTCCGTCTCCATGGATGATCACCTACTGGTGGTTCCATTCAAATTTTACTGACTGATGCAATGTTGATGCCACAGCCCCAACGGCATGTATCCATGGACGTCCCAACAACATGTTGTAGGATGCCGATATGTCTATCACCTGAAATTCAACCTCGAACCATGTAGGTCCCACCTGCAGGCAAAGACTGATTTCACCAATGGTAGGACTCTGAGAACTATCGAAAGCCTTTACATTCATACATCCTTATTTGATCTCGTACAACCCCTTACCCAACTTCTTGAGTGTTGTCTACGGAAATATGTTGAGGCTAGATCCCCCGTCGATCAGAACCCTGGTGATGAAGTAGTCCTCACATTGCACAGTGATGTGCAGTGCTTTGTTATGACTTAGCTCTTCAGGCGGCAGCTCATCCTCATGGAAAGTCATCTTGTGACTCTCCAGTACTTGACCTACCATATTGGCCATTTCTCCACTAGTTATGTTATTTGGCACATATGCTTCGTTCAGCACTTTCATCGAAGCATTCCTGTGTGTTTCTGAATTTTGCAGCAATGACAGAATGGATATCTGGGCTGGCATTTTGTTTAGCTGATCGACTACTGACTATTAATTGGCCTGCACCTTCCTCCAAAGATCATATGGGCATGTATCAATGACGGGTGGCATGTTGGAAGCATTCTTTCTAGACTCTACCAAGTGTTCAGGTGTATAGACCCTGACGGTCCTTGTCATCCCCTGTGCAGCACCAGCTTCTTCTATCTTGATTTTACATTTCCTTCTTGCTTCAGCCGTGTAATCCCAATGTACAGCCTCATCGTTTAAAGGTGCCATGGTTGACACTACCACTATGATTGGTGCAGCTACTTTCACTTCAAATGGAATGGGTGCCTTAGTAGGCGGCAGAACTTCAACCTCAAACGGTAAATGTGTGTTTGCAGGTTGGGCCGTTTCAAACTTGAATGGGAGTGATGCAGTTACCTCGACATCTCCGAATGGATGAATCTGGACTATGATGGGATTAAGAGTGATTGTTGGCTTCTTTGGGTCATCACCTTTTATATTTAACCCGATCGACCCCTCTAGGTCGCGATCTTCTTCTATCTCTATCATGTTGACACCCCTATGGTCTGGAAGCGGATTTTTGCAAACATTGGGAGCAACTTCCTTTGCTTGGATGATCACGTTAACCTATGTCTTATAGAAAGATTAAACGGGCACTGCAAATATAATCTGGGGTATTACGCCCAAACGCGCAGCTATAGCCCGGTTCACTCTTTTTCGACTCTTGAGCGTACTTTCGACGTTTATGCATCCATTTAACTCGGCTTCCATCTCTAATTCACCTACACATGAAATAGACTCCATTATACACATACGAAGTGTATTTTTATCATTAATGCACATAAAATGTAAGGCACATAATGCGTTAAAACATGAATTCTAGCCACACATGAACACCCCACACTTAAACATTTGGTCGTCCTCGAACAATTAAACTACACTCATGAACACAACTTATTAAGCAAATCCCTTAATGCGGTATACCAAGAACTTTTAAAACAGTTTAAGTACAGAGGTGTGACATCCTCGCCTCAATAATCGACTCACATATACCATGCTTTATTCACAATCCACTCACTACTCTAACATAGAGGTCAACAACATTACCTTTCCTTCATGAATCATATTCCCGCACCAAATCAAAGATCTAGTTCCACACACAATGAAATTAAAGAACACTTAGGAACTCAATATAGAAAAAATTCACTCACGCTCAGAAATAATATGCATATGCCACAAAAGATGCACCATAGGCTTGCCCGTAGTGTACTACTTTAGTAATCGAGCTCATTCAGTCTAGAATCAAGTAGGACTTTATTTGGTTGTAATGTAGGTTGCGGGACGGGTAGGATATATTTAGATATAAGAGTGACTACACCTCCCTAAGCACTTTAATACATATACTTTAGCGCTCAACCTCAAACTTATATTAAGCCAAACTCGACCTTCGCATCAATGTTATTACCCAATACTTCTTTAAGCACAATTACATCAAGAGTCACCACTTTTCAAGGGATACATATATTTATTTTTTCACAACAATACAACTATTTTTTTACTTTTTCTCTTTTTTTTTCCTAAGTGACTCTTACTTTTTCAAAACAGTGCACCTTTCTCCTTATTTCAATTGCTCCCCTAAAAAACCAACCTACCACCCCACACATTAATTTTTCCATATTTTATCACATTTCCAGTGCTTGCGAGAGGTGCTAAGGTTCAAATATATGATCGATTCAAACAAAGGGGTATGTCTTGTCATGTGGTTGCCAAAGAAACAGGATTATAGGCTCAACGAGGTTAACTATGATACATAACAATTAGGCGGGTAAAATATACATAGTGTTCTCAACAAAGAAACACCTATATCACTTCCAAGACTGAACAAAACTACTATTTCACTTTGCACACACATGGGGCAAGTTCTAGACATCTAATGTAATGCATAGAATACATACAAACCTCACACACACATGGCACATAACTCACTCAGGATTGGATCTATCACAACACTCCAGTCAACGCAGTTAAGCAAATTTAAGAATCCACGATTTAAAGTATTCATCCTGGAGTCAAAAAATTGGGCCTAAGCGTCACAACCTATGTATTGACTATTCTCAAGGCATCACAAAGTTCCGAGATATTGCTGCAATTAATCCCTCAACCATGTGGTTACTACTCTTAAAAATTAAAAATTACCTACACCCGGTTCAATTAAAACCCCTTGGAAAAGAACCGTGGTCCAAAGAAAAACCAAGGGGGAATTACTACACTACTTAAAACAAAAAAAAACTTTTTTTTTCTTTAGACTTACTTCCCTCAAGTAAACTTTCTAGGAGATCCATCGTCGGGAAGAGTCCACATATTTCTAAAAAAAAAAAAAAAAAATTGTTCTACCTAAAATAAAAAGACTACAGAAAAAACAACAAAACATAAAAGAAAACTAACTTACTAACATGAACAACTAAAACTAGTAACACACTAAACACAACAATTCACAACAAATATGTACAACACCTCACACTTAAATCATGCAATGTCCTCAGTGCATCACATATAGACAAAACAAGAAATAAAAGTAAAGTGCAAGAAACTCCCTGCTCTAGTCGCGTCGACATCCTTTCCATTAGTTTTTGCTTTCCATGCTCCTTCGAACAAATGCTTTAATCACTTTATGCCTCCACTTTGAACTTATGAATTGATCCCAAGTTTTTAATCTGCTCCATGATCATGCTCCTGGGGTGGTGGAACAAATCTGCCTGGCCCAATAACACAATGTAGTAATCTGTGATTCTTGGCCTTTTGATGAGATGTGTATTCCCGACTTTCTGGCAAGAAGAATTCAAGAATGTAGGAATGTTGTTCTTTATTCCTTGGCTCCTCAAATAGTTCGGGTGACTCTATTTTCATATCATCATCTAAACACAATGTGAAAAAATGGTTGGAGTGTGTACCAACATCCTCAACACTATTGACACTAGATTCAACAAAATATGTATCATCAATGTCCTTGGGTAACTCTAGTATCTTTTCTACCACATCGACATCCTCAAAATCCAGTCTGGCCTTCTTCACTAGCACTTCCTGTACGTCATCATCCATGGGTTCTTTGTTCCTATTAACCAGATAACGTGGCAATGGTTTCAGTTCCAACCTAGGTGGTTCTTCAATAGATGGCCTGGTCGGCGGGCTCTCTCTTTCCTCTACGTATAGTGACTCAAACTCGAGAACCTTTGGCCATACCCCTTTTTCATCAAGCGCTAACACCCAATCTACCAGTTCCTCACCGTTCATATCATCTAGATTCTTCAAACATTCAGTCAAAGGGTCCCCCACAGTCAGGGACGCATCATCATTTTCAGGGATCACGTTCACAGCATTAATAAGAGAGCAGTTGGCGAACTCACTTGGTCGCCTCATAGACTTCTGCACGTTGAACGTGATTTCTTCATCATTGAGCCTCATCTTCAGTTCACCAGTCTCACAATCGATAAGGGCTCTGCCTGTGGCCAAGAATGGTCTTCCCAAGATTATGGGAATTTCCTCATCCACTTTACAATCTAGTATCACAAAATCATCAGGGAACACAAACTTCCCCACTTGCACCAATAAATCATCCACAATTCCTAACGATCTCTTCACCGTCTTGTCAGCTAGCTGCGATGACATTGCAGTTGGTCTGGCTCTACCAATCCCCAGTCTTTTATATATGGCCAGCGGCATCAGATTAATGATGGCCCCTAAGTCACATAGAGCTTTGGCGAAAGCTAAGTTGCCAATGGTACAAGGAATTGTAAAACTCCCTGGGTCAGATAACTTTTCAGAAATAGGACGCGTCACCACTGCACTACAAATCTGAGTAAGGGTGACAGTAGCCAGATCTTGGAAGTCAAATTTTTTGGACATCAAGTCCTTCATTATTTTAGCATAGCCAGGCATTTCCTTCAACGTATCAATCAATGGGATATTTACCTGTATTTACTTTAGCATGTCCAAGAACTTTTTGTATTGTTCATCCTTTTGGTATTTGGCCTGCCTCTAAGGGAATTGAGCTGGTGGTCTCTTTTTCCCAGTGATATGGGACTTTTCTTTCTCAGCCACCACCTCAACTACCGGCTTCTGGGCTATCTCCACTTCTTTTTCAGTATCACTATGTGCACTGGGTTCTTCTTCAGTAGCTTTCATTGTTACCTTGGTCATGTTTGTTGAATGATCAAGTTCAATAGGCATGTGTACCAGTGTCTCGGCTTGCCTGCTTTCACGAGCTCTCTCCAGTTCAAAGTCTAGGTCCCTGCCGTTGCGGAGAGTCACTACCATCAGCTGTCTTGGGCCCTGGTCCATAGGATTTACCTGAGTATCTGCATTTAAAGTCCCAGTAGGATGATTGTTCACTGCCATAGATATCTGGCCCAACTGTACTTCAATAGTTTTAATAGATGCATCATGTACATCTACTCTCTCACTGATTTTGGCATTTGACCCAATAACCTGCTACATCAAAGCTTCTAACCTGGAAAACCCATTTTATTCCTTCCCCCCCTGTTGATGCTGAGGAGGGTAGTATTCTTGTTGTTGATTCTGATGGTTATAACCTTGTGTCCTCTGATATGGTGCTGCATTACTTTGTGGTCTCATGACACCCATATTTCCAATGTTCAGCTATAGGTGAGGTGGTCTATACGATTGAACTTGCTGACCCCAGTTCTGCCCCCTTGTCTCTGGCTTCCATAATTTGACACATAGGGTGATCACATTCTGCATTCCACTGCTTACCAAATGGTTGACGAATGCAAGATGTGCGTAAGCCCCCATTGGTTGTATCAACGATGTGTACCTGCTGCTTTTGCCCAGATTCCTCCACCTTCTTAGTTAGTATGCTCATCTGTGTTATCAAAGTGGCCATGTTCTCTGCAATAGTATTGGATGGATCGAATGGCACTGAGTGAACTATAGGACTAATGGGTGCATTCCTGGTTGTCTATCCTAAATTTGCGCCATTTTATCAAGCAAGACCTGACTTTCTCTCCACGTTTTTCTCAAGAATGCTCCACCAGCTGAAGCGTCAACATTTTCCTTAACAGTATCAGCCAGACCCATATAAAAATGCTTCCCCAACATCTGCTCCAGAATACCATGGTGTGGACAGATAACCAGCATTCCCTTAAATCGTTACCATGTCTCCTGCAATGTTTCAACTGGTTTCTGACTCAAGCTCAAGATTTCATGAATTTATTGAGCAGTCTTGTTGGGTGGATGAAACTTGTTCACGAACTGCTTAACTAACTCCTCCCTGTGGTAATGGAATTGATGGGGAGTGATTTTAGCGAAGTCTGGGCAGCTCCAGTCACTGAGAATGGAAACAACAACAGTTTTATTGCCTCCTGAGTGACGTTTGCCTGCCTCTGTGTTTTGCAAATTGACAGGAAGTTCTTCAAATGTTGTTGGGGGTCTTCGATGTATGACCCTGAAAATAGTCCCTTGTTCTTCAATAAATGCAGCATATTATTTGTAATCTGGAAAGATTCATCCTGTATTTGAGGGACTAGTATTGCAGTGGCCAAATTCTCTGTTTTGGGTTGTGCCCAGTCATATAAAGGAGCCTCTGCCCCTATCTGCTTAACTGGGTCTACCACATCATCCCCATTGTTGTTCCTGTTGTTTGGATCTTCCATGTTGGGTTCAAGTTGTTCAATTGATGGTTGTTGTTTGCTTTTTCGGTTGGCCCGGTTTAGGGACTTAAAAACTTTCTTGGGGTCTGATAAGGCTTCAACTACTTCACCAGTTCTCGATGAGTTTCTGGCCATGCACCTGTACAACCAAGTTAGCAAACGTTAAACTTTCAATGTATAAATGAAAATTGAAGAACTTTGACTATATTTCAGAATTTTGTATTTTTTCCAACTCTAATTGATAACACCGATAATTCCCCGGCAACGGCGCCCAAATTTGATCACGCTCAACTATGTCTTATAGAAAGACTAAAAGGGTGCTGCAAATATAATCCGGGGTATTACGCCCAGAGTCGATCCCACAGGGAATTTACGTATCAATCAAGCCGTCAGAATACGAAAGTTTTATTTAATCATTTTTCTCAAGACTTTTGAATATCAATTGGTAATGTTTTATTATTTCTACTGACGAAATTAATAAACTAATGATTAACTAACAATATGATGTAAACAATTATAATAAAGGTCTAAGGTTATGGTTTCTCCCGTCGGTTAACTTCCTTCTTGAATACTTCTTATAGTTTTATTAATTTTCTTTATCAATCATGAACACTCTATCTACCATAAATCTCTCTCAAGTAATTATGATAATTTACTAGACGCACTCTCTCAAGTTACTCTAGCTAGATTGCATTACAGTTCACTTTAGATTGCAACTGAAGTATCGTTATTTCTAATCCAACTTCTAAACCCTCGGTTATGACTTTCGTCTATACTACGGGAGTGNAATAATCAACTCCAAAATAACTTGCATAATTAAACTACAAAGTAATGAACAAAGGATGTAAAAATCAATGTTTTGCTTTGCTGAGTAGTATTCCACAGACTTCTTTTGTCTCTAATGGCATCTCCCCCTTCAAGTTGAGTTTTTGGGTCTATTTATATGTTTAGGACAAACCTTAAACGTGTAGGAAACTTCTATTCAAATCGGGAAACACTTAAAATCTTAAAAACTCGGATTTATCGGACCAGGGACCAGTCTCTATGGCCCAAACTCCTGGATAAAGTTTGGCCAGGCCTGGCGTTAGGGCTCAAACACCCCCCAAACGCCTGGTCCTACCAGGACTTATAGCCCAAACGCCCAGCTATATCCCGGTTCACTCCTTTTCGACTCATGAGCGTACTTTCGACGTTTATGCATCCATTTAACTCGTCTTCCATCTCAATTCACCTACACATGAAATAGACTCCATTATCCACATACGAAGTGTATTTTTATAATTAACGCACATAAAATGTAAGGCACATAATGCGTTAAACCATGAATTCTAGCCACACATAATTGGACGACCTTGTTATCATTCATAGACTAGATCTAATATTTCAATAAGCGGCATTCATCAATTGTATGCCCTTCATGCCGGAATGGTATGCACATGTCTTATTTGGATTGAACCATAGGGATGGATTTTCAGGGTTATAGCAGGGATAGGAGTGACATAACCAGTAGCTTTTAATCTTTCATATAGTTGGTCGATGGGTTCAGCAATGCCACTGTATTGTTTAGGAAGTCTGCGATCAAAGTTGGGTCGAGGTCTCAGGAAATTTTGGCAAGCAGGGGGTGATTGGAAATGAGATGGCTGAGAGTTGTAGGTATGATAAACATGAGCTGGTGGGGAATATCTGGGAGAAGTAGGCTGATATGTAGACGGTGGAGATGGATGATATGTTAGTGGAGGTGTTGACTGATAGGTGGGCGAGGGTGCTTGATAGGTGAGTGGGGAAGTTCGATATACCAACGGTGACTTGGGTCCCTGTGCAACCATTACCGTTCCTGCATCTTTCTTCTCGGATATACCACTAGACTGCAAGGCTTTGTTGGTGGCATGTAGTGCCTCAAAGTTAGTGACCATTCCACTCTTGATCCCTTCTTTAATTCTCTCACCCAGCTTGATGATGTCAAAGAATTTGTTGTTTTTAATAACCATTAGCCTCTCATAAAAAACTGCGGGTCTTGTGCCCGGATGAAGAATTTGTTCACTTGTTCTTCCTCTAGTCCAGGCCTGACCGTGGCTGCTTCAGATCTCCAGCGAGTGGCATACTCGCGGAAAGTTTCGGTGGGCTTCTTTTTAAGGTTCTGGATGTAGAACACGTCTGGTGCATTCTCCATATTGAACCTGAATTGGTCCATGAAGTCTGATGCCATACTTACCCAGTCGGACAACTTTATGGGGTTTGGCTGATGTACCAAGATAAAGCATCTCCTGTGAGACTACTCATGAACAATTTCATGCGAATCTTCTCGTCTCTTCCTACTCCAACGAATTTATAACAATAGTTCCTCAGATGGACCCTGGGATCACATGTATCATCGAACATTTCGAACTTAGGAGGTTTGTAACCCTCCGGTAGTTCAACATAGGGATGTATGTACAGATCTTCATAGTTCAACCCTTCGATTCCCTTGCTTCCTTCAATGCCCTGAATTCCACTAGTCGGCTTCTTGAGTTCCTTGGCCAAATTCTTAATGAGCATATCCTTCTCACTGGATTCAGGTGTGTAAGCAATGTGTTGGGTGGAGTGAGGTAGAGTCTCCACGTTTATGGGGTTGTTCTGATGACCTGGTGTTTGAGCATAGAGGTGATCACTTGTGGAGTCTTGTGGTTCAGGGATAATTAGCGGGGTATTTCTTGGAGCGTGGAAAGTGTTGCGCTGGTGCTGTGGTGGGATAATTTGTTTTTTCGGTGGAGTTGTATGATGATGAGTTGTGGGAGGGTTTTGTTTGTTTGGGGTGTTCTGAGGAGGTATGGGATTTTGAGTGACATCCGGGACACTGAGTGAGAAGGATAATTTTTCCAAGTTTCGGACATGCTCAAGCTCCCCTTCGAGTTTCAACAAGCTTTGCTCGAGTTGTGACATAGCATCATTCTGAACCAGATTACATTGATTGTCAAGAGCTTCTGTTCGTTCCAATAGCGTTGTGTTTTCTTGTTTGATGTTGCCCAAATCTTCCATTTTGCCTTTGCCTTTGCCTTTAGGTAGACTAGGAGGAGGAGGAGGAAGAGGAGGAAGAGGATGATGATGAGGTGGAGGGCCCCTGAATCTTGTGTGATATAATGATGATTACAGAATGCACGAACCAACCTTTGGGGAGGGGAAATAATAAAAAGAAAAAAACAAAACAAAAATAAAAAGTAGCCAAGTCAATGAGGATCATGAGAACATATTGCAGTATTTAATAAACACATAGTGCAGGAATAAAATCATGTCCTAACTTGGGAGCCTCGTTGTGCCCGAGGTAGGCCTAGCGACAAGTTGATTTGGAGAACTTAGATGCCAAAATGCCTCATTTCATTAGTGTAAAATAGATGAATCCAAAATGACACTAAAATAATAAGCAGGAAATAAGGTCACTAGTGGCACCTGGCCTTATTACATTTGAAAAAAAGCAACGAAAAGGAAACCTAGACTACTTGGTCCCAGAAGGACCTTCCCCAGGCTCGATCTTCTTGGCTCTGTCAATCAGGTTCCCAAGTCGTGCATACCCAATAGTAGGTATACCCTTGCTAGATGACCTCATTCATTTCCCTTAGCATTCTGGCAGTCGGCGAATCTTTTCCTCGTCTTTGTCTCTAGCTCCATTAGACCCTGCTCCAAATATTCCATCCTTTCATTAGATTTGGTAGACCTTTCCTTCCACTCATTGATCAGTTCCATATAAGTCTTGTGTTGCTCCAGATGCTCGGCCTCGGACTCATGAACCCTTTTGCGCAGTTTATTGTATTTCACTTGAGCGTCAGTGACTTTGTCTATGACCCTGTTTCTGCCGATTCCCGGCTCAACTATCCCTGCTATGCTGTTTTCCAACCATGATAGGTAAAGGCGTACATGCCCTGCGTGGTATCTGTCGGGCTTGACGGTTTCCTTTTCTACAATAACCTTTAGATGTCAAATATACTGAGCTTCATATTTGTACGGGATGTCGTCGTCCTGAAAATCTTCCCTGTAATAGGTCATTTTAGAGACTCGCGGTATGACTTGCTTCCTACTTGAATGACTCATAACCCTAATGGGAACATAAGGGTATATTCCCCTTAAACCAATCAACACCAGGTGCGGAGCGTCCCACGATCTGATGATGAATTCACTGGTAGGGAACCATTCGAACATCCATTGAAATTGGTCCTCGGTCAAATTGTCAAAAAATAGCGCCCATTCTATAGCACTTTCCTGTTGGGCAAACCTGTCTAGGATGTAGGTCATTCTCTTAGGGTGATGGAAGGCTATATGGTCATTCCATGCCCTTCGTGGAAATTCTTGACGATATTGACCCCTTTGGAGATGCTCCAATAACCAAACCTATAATAGCAGATTGCAACCCTCAAAGTGTTTGAACCCCTTCTCGTAGCGATCCAAAGCTCGGTATATATCTGCTATGATCATAGAGATAATGGTATATCTTTGCCCTTTGATCCCTTCCATTAAGGTTTTAGCTACTGTAGCCAGTCTAGTGTGAATCATATCTCTTTTGCTTGGAAATACTATCATACCCAGGAAGAAAACAACGAACACAAAACCCTGCGGTGAATATGACCCAAGGAAGTAATAGAGAACTCATTGTGGAAAATACGATAGGATTTTCTATGGCCGTATCGTTCATAGAGATAGTCAAAAGGTATGGAGGACTCTGTCAGGCACTCTAAACCATCGTTCTTTGTCAAACCCATCATTTTCAGGAACCCCCTAGTGGCACGGTTTTCCGGCACCAACAAACCTGGGTTGTCCCAAGGTAATCCTGTGAATCCCCCTATCTCCTCCAAGAGAGGGGTCATTTCTATGTTGAAAAAATGGAACACAGACCTTTCTCTGTCCCAGAACATAGTGGCTACTTCGATCAACATGTTGTTTGGTTGGATACCCAGTAAAGAGGGCAAGTTTCCGAGGACCCTCTTCACATGATCTTTGTCACTTGGCGAAAGGTATTCCCACCAATCCAGCAACAACGGTGGTATTCGTTGGACCATGCCGAACCTGGGGACTCCGTGCCTCATTTTGTGCAAAATAGATAAGGTTAGAACCTTACCCCCGCCAGACTCGACTATTTATACACTTATGATTAGCATACAGGCATTTAGTTCTCCA
The DNA here is from genome assembly GCA_005239505.1 of Nicotiana paniculata. Taxonomy (NCBI): domain Eukaryota; kingdom Viridiplantae; phylum Streptophyta; class Magnoliopsida; order Solanales; family Solanaceae; genus Nicotiana; species Nicotiana paniculata. Next base: position 56,208 of record ML352924.1, read on the forward strand.
AATAAATGCACAAAACATTATTGCATCCGTTAGGATTATGAAAAACCCTGTGGACTTTGGATAAGGATGTCTTAAAGGGTTATTATGCGGACGATACATTAACCCGGCTAGGTTTGACCATGATGCATGTATAATTGTTGGTTGATTTCCCAATGCACACACAAGTGTACGTGGTCAACAAGTAATATAGGATTTTAAGTCCAGATATCGTACCCACAGAGACT